>JBBPBT010000938.1:5782751-5792986 GCA_037974875.1 Cicer bijugum | reverse complement strand
AAATTTAAGGATAATTGTAATTTGTGTGATTTAATATAAGTTAATAAGATTTGATGGATTTTGATTAGAACTAATCAGTAATTTTGGACTCAATAATAAATGTATTGTACGAGTAAAATTATTTTTTCTGAGTAGAATTGATAAATGTATATTTGAGTCTTATATGTGAAAGTGACATGTTATATGTGTATGTTACATTTTTGTTACATAAATTAACCTAACCAAATCAAAATAATGTAGATTGATATGCGTAGATTTACGGCACGTAAATAATGTGTATATGGATTAAAATTTATTTTATTAATTTTTTTTATTATTAAAATTGAATATTTTTTATTACGTTCAATTTTTAAAATTAGAATTAGACCTCCAAAATATTTAAGACGACGTTAGACTAAATAATTCGTTCACAAAAAATTACTATAATTATAAAATAAAATAAATTTTTTAGCATAAATTTCAACTATTTGAGGTGTGAATTTTATCTAAATTATAAAAATCAAATAATTATATGATCACAATAATTTAACTTTGAGTCTAAGTTGAATTAAACCAATAAATCCGACATTTATTAATTTAAAATATAATTACACGTTGTTTTAAAATAGCATGTTTAATCCTCAAACCAAACCATTATCTTTTATCATCGTTATATCAATATTGATATCTTAAATAATTTATTATATTTATATATTGTTTTTGTAGTTAAAAAATTTGTATTAAAATGTAAAAATTTGAATTTAATTTATATGTACCGACAATTTAAAGATATTTTACACATGTTTGTGATGTCTTGATATCGTGAAACTTTTTACGGTGACAAAACATAACAATTAAACTCTAAAATTATAGTGTTTGAAAAAAAAATTAAATATTTTTATAAATTTACAAGTTAACATTTTTATCCACCGACTCAACCATCAATGGCGGATCTTCTTAATAGCGGGGATTAAATATTTTTATAAATTTACAAGTTAACATTTTTATCCACCGACTCAACCATCAATGGCGGATCTTTTTAATAGCGGGGGCACCCCCTATATTTTTAAATTTTTTTTTTATATATATATATATAACTAACGATATATTATCAAAATAATAGTGATAAATTATTAAAATATTCTTAAACTTAGTTTTTGAGTAATTTTCATCTCTCTTCTTACCTCTCTTATATTTGCTTTTTACTCTCTTTCACAATTTATACTACTAAAATATGACCTTAATTAGCAACTCAATTTATACTACTAAAATATGACCTTAATTAGCAACTCAACTATTAATTCTTAACAAACATTTTCATGTTAATAATTGATATATTTCATGTTAATAATTGATATATAATATAGTGTGATACTATTTTTTAATTGTAAATTATTTTAATTAATATGTGTATTTTTTTTATGAGTGACACGATATTTAAACATAAAAAAAAATTGATACATTTTTTCAAGAAATTTTTTTTGACAAAGATGAAAATTATAAAATAGATATATTTTATTTAATTGAATTGTGAAAATTGTGTGATTTGTGAAAATTGAAATTCTAATTTTTTTTAACTTATCTACTATGTATGAATTGTGTGATACTCTAAAAAAAACTATATAATTTTTAAAAATTTCAATTATAATATTTCAGTTAATATTTGTTGCTCTCCAACTCCCCCAAAAATTTTGTGCAAGATCCGCCACTGTCAATCATAAAGATCAAAAGGACATAATTATATAAATTTTCATGCTTAAATTTGGAATTGCACTTCTGCACAGTTTACTTTAACAAGGATCCAAATCACACATAGACTAATATTTACAATAACTAAAAGGTTGGAACAAAGTTCTATTAAGGATAATTTGTCTGATAAGTTATTACAAAGCAGATTTTATTATGCCATCATCATCGGCTTGAGCTACTTGCGTTGAGACTTGAGCTCCTCTACTTTCTTTTCCGTCTCTCTTAAAGCTTTCCCATAAATGCTTATTAACTAGGGGAAAAATGAATACAAATCTCACTTATAATAAAGTTTGTATGGCAGTATCATATGGCATAAATTGTGTACTTTATCAATAAATAAAAATGAGGGGACGAAAAAAACTATGTCCTAGACTTTGCAGTTTCAATTAGTTCAGTTTGAAAAAACGGAGTTTCCCTTGATGGGAATGAGCAGAGGCAGAAGTCCTTGTATGTTTGGAGGTGTGGCTAATTTTTTTCCAATTACTATATATGTATAATTTTTAAAGCAAGTCCACTTAAACAAAAGAGTATGTATATCTGTCCCCAACGATGAGATCTCTAAAGAGCTTGAACAGAAAAGTGTGTTTCTTCATTAATGTTCTTCGCAATATTTCTTTTAGGTCCAAATGTCAAATTTAAAGATAACTTTCTTCAATTTTATTAGGCTTAATTGCAGTTTTTGTCCTCTATTATTATTATTATTATCAATTCACGAAATTTGTCCCTTTGTTTTAAAAACTGAAAGTTTTGGTCTATCTCTCAAATTTTTGAATTAAAAAACGAAGATTTGATATATTTTTAATGACGTGACATACAATTCTATAATCTAAAATCATCTAGATCAATTAATTATTCATATGTCATTGATTAAATTAAAAATACGAAAAAATTTCAAAATTAAAATATAAATTTTTACGACGTTTTATTCCAATTTCATAGATATTAATCAATCTACATCATCTTATCATATGTCATGTTATTAAAAACATCTTACGACATCATTTTTTTAGTTAAAAAATTAGATAAAATGATTAAAAGTGTCGACTTTTAAAATAGAATGACCAATTTCGTGAATCAATAAAAATAGAGGAATTAAAATTGCAATTAAGCCATTTTATTAAGTGGCAAGAAGAGGAGTTTGTTTGTGAAGTTACCTCGTCAACTTCTTCAGGTGTTATAATATATGGTGGAGACATCATGATACTATCTCCAGCTACACGAACTAACATCCCATGCTTCTGACATTGTGCTCCGAAATAGGCACCTATTCCTATAATGTACATCATAGACAAATAGTGTCAGAACAAACTGGTAAATATGCCCACATCCACATAAAAACAGCATGCCTGTTAGAAGATAACTCATCATAGATTTAACAACAAATTTATCTTTCGTTTTCTATAGACTCGACGATTGAAATGAGGCAGCCCCGTTAATGTCTGACATGTATTACTCAGATTTTGTCTGTTTATCGAAGGATAGCCATAAATTAGATAATATGCTGCTTAAATTACTGACAATATCACCAGACAGAATAAAAGCCATGTTGTATTAATTAAACGGGCAAAGGAATGGGTGAAAAATAAGTCTTGAACTTGCCCCATTCAGGAGGAAATGGATCATTAGGCGATTTGTTGTCTGTGAACTCAGTCCCCAGGATCAAGCCAGTTCCCCGTATCTGCAGATACAGAGGTGTTATGTTTTTCATGCATTAATATAAACCACAAACTTAAAATTAACTAGAAAATAATATATACCTCTCCGATGATGGGACTGTCAGAAAAAGCTTTTATGCCATCTTGGAACCTTGGAGATATCTTGTTCACTTTCTCAACAATATTTGTTTCCCTGTGAAGATAAGGAATTATCACAATCCATAAAGCGGATACAACAAGCTTCATATTAGTTTTAAAACGCTAAAAATAAAGGAACAAACTTGTAGATTTTGAGTGTTTCAATTGCAACGGCACAGGGTACGGGTGATCCAGAATAAGTGAACCCATGAGAAAATGCTCCTAAAATAAGCAAAAAATGTGTCAAAAATATTAAACCTAAAGATGATTTGTCGAATAAATGAAAGAATGAAAATGAACATTATACCAAGTTTGTTGCTTTGCGAATGTATAACTTCTGAAATTTCTGGGCTCACAAGGACAGCTCCAATAGGCATATATGCAGAAGAAAGTGCCTAGAAGTCAAACAGAAAAATGAGGAACATAGTGTAAACTTCTAAAATATAACGAGGTGAATCTGTAGTTAGAGCTGTTCCATTTTACCTTTGCCAAGGAAACAAGGTCTGGCTTAATGTTATACTTATCACATCCAAACATTGTCCCAAGCCTGCCAAAGGCACAGATCACCTTCAAAAGAGATATAACACAGCAATCAGAATGGAAAGCTCCAAACAGGATATCTTGTATAATAGTATTTGAAGAGTTAAGGAAGTACCTCATCCGCAATAAAAAGAATGTCATACTTTTTCACAACAGCTTGGATCTACATAAGAATTACATGTTACAAGAAAAAATGTTGGTTTCCATTGTTTGTAGAAAAGCAAGAATTATGTCATTTAATGTCACATACTAAAGAAACATTGCAAAATGGAAATTTTGGAAAGTGCAAAATGGCATCAGTTCCATGTCATTCATCCTGCTCTATTCCCATTTATTCCACCTTTTTTTATAAGTTTTTCAGAGTTTAGACAAGGAAAATCATAAAAAGAAAACTACAGCCAACAATGAAGTATTAAATAGGTAGTAGCATGTAACACATAAATACACCTATTTATATACTTAGTAGGTCAAATACTAGTATTACTAGTTCAAGCAGAAAACCAATATTACCATACTAATAACCCTAATTTCATCTAACTGTTAAACTAGAAATATTTTACAAATAATTCCTTCTAGTCATTTTTCATCTCTTTGGGAATGAGAATAGAAATGAAAAGGCATTACCGCCAGACAAGCAACTTTTAGGGCCTATTTGGTTTGAGAAATATGAAAAACGTTTTCTTTATCTTATTTTTGTTTTCACTATGAAATCCTAGAAAACAGAAAATAAGGTGGAAACAAAGTGATATTCTATAAGTAATGAAAAATGGAAATGAATAACGTTTTCTCATGCCAAACAGTCCTTGTAGTTGCATCTAGCTTGAAAATGTGGAACTCATGTCTGAAATATTGATGATGAGAAAATACCTTCTCAAAATAAGTTGATGGTGGAAGTATTACACCTCCAGCCCCCATTACTGGTTCTGCAATAAATGCAGCAATCTGTAATAAAAAAAAAAACATATAGGTCAATCATAATGTTGATTTTCCAGTTGAAGGAAACACTTTGTATGCATATTAATATATAATTACTGTATCCGGTCCCTCTTTCAGAATTAGCTCCTCCAAGTTGTTGGCCAATCTGGTTGAAAACTCTTCCTCTGTCTCACCTGAGATGTCATAAGCACACATAACATTTATACCTTAAGGTAAATGTCTAGCATATTACTAAAAACATGTCCATCTAAATAACAACCTGGAAGATGATACCGCCAGTAGTGTGGACAATCAGTATGCAAGACAAAAGGAGCTGGCAAATCAAAATTTTGATGCAAAGCCGGAAGACTGAAATGCACATTGTCCATTTAACTGAATAAAGACTTCTTTTATAGATAAAATAAAACTGTTCTACATATATACACAAGTTTACTGGAAAAAGTGTTGGTTCGTAGTACCCGGAAAGACTGGCTGCTATCAACGTTGAACCATGATACCTGACAAAGTGCGAAAATAAATAAGCAACTATGCATACTTTTCAGGTATATTAGAGACAACAGCATTGTTTGAGTGATTGAGATGTCATACGTACGATTTAGCACGAGCTATGAATTTCTTTTTATTTGGTCTTCCAAGTGCATTGTTATAATACCATACAATTTTTACCTGTCAGAAAATATATATTTTAAGGTGAATGAAATATGGCTACCATTTATTCTACATAAACTATGTACTTTAATATATATTGACATGACATCTACTTCAGCCCTTATATAGACGTGTTATATTTATTTTTTAAGAACCACATTTTCATTGAGAATATATTTGATTTTGTCTTCTAATATTTTAGGTGATTGACATCTCACAGATTTTTCCTGTGGATGGTTCCTGTTGCATGCAGTAGATTTCTTGGAGATTTTAAGCTAAATTACTATTTTGCAGAGAAAGTGAGCATATTTGAAAAATCTATCCTAAAGTTGAATGAAATTTTACAGGAGAAAATATGAGGTGATAACAAATAAAAGAGGATAATTACTCTAACACACCTGAGTGTCGTTGGCTTCTGATCCACTATTAACAAAAAAGGCTTTAGCCATTTTTCTGGCTGTAAAAAATTGTAGGAGCTCCTTGGCTAGATCCTGTATGTGGAAATATATCTTAATTAAATAATCAAAGTGAAATCGAATAATGCATAATTCAACATCAACTATGTATGTGACAGTAAGAATATTATAAAATATAATATTTTTTATACTATATTCTAACAGACAAGAATGTAATTGATTTTTTACGAAAAGATAATATCATTCCCTACCCTTCCCCTCCCACCCCACAATTAAAAGGGTAAAATTCATTTTCCTCTGTAGAGAGCCAAAATTACAGTAGCTTTCGATCTAAAAAGTGCAACTTAGTATAAGAAAACTCCCGCCATAGCCAGGTTCAGTGAAGGATCTAATTCACTGTGAATCTAACTTCCTAAGGCTAGATTGGTCATCTTTTTCCAATAGGTCTTACCCACACATTTCCTCCAATGAATTCATTCTTAATTCTAACTCGACATGTGTTCATTGTGGTGGTGGTGGATCTCTTATATAAAGGGAAGAACAATTGAAAGAAAGAAATAATGTAGAGGCAAATTATATAAATAAGAAAGGAAAAAAAACAAGGATAAAATAATGCTGAGTTAGCTATAAGAGATTGACATGAATACCAATGAAGGTTTTGTGGTTCGATTCCAAAAAGAATGGTAAAATGGCAACTTCTTTAATTGTGCAGTGGCAGCATCAATAAGGCGCTGCTCATTCCCCCCTGCAAAATAAAATGCATTTTTCAAACTAAGAAGTTTGGTCTTCCATTTGCAACTCTAAATATAATTTTGTAATGGAAAAGTGGTTTGACATTTTGTTCAGATTCTCTAGAAAATGAATTCCACAAACTTAATTTTGCTCTGAATCCACGTTTAGCCAAAAGTAACATAATGAGTACTTTTGTATTGCCCATATACCGTTTAGGAGGAACAAAATTCACATTATATTATAATCAAATATATAATGTTTAGTAAATACACATTTAAAAGTACATTTAATTATATAATCCAAACAAATTTTAAGAAAAAATGTTCAAACATAAATTACAGTTAGAGAAAACTCAATTTTAACTAAAAGTACATTTGTAAAATAAAACTTACTCAAAAATACATTTGCAAAGTTAATCCAAACATATACTAAATCCCTTTCATTCACACAAAAAGATAAATAAATAAATTAGCAGAAAGTAAATATCAAATATACCTGCAAAATAAAATGCATTTATGTCAAACTAAATCCTTTTCATTCACACAAAAACATAAATAAATTTGCAGAAAGTAAATATCAAATATACCTAAAGCAGTGCACCATAGACCAGCAAGTGGGTCAAGATATTTCTTCCCAGTAATGTCATATACATAGCTTCCCTGGATTCATTAATCAAGTAAGTTACATAATTGAAAACTAGTTGTCTTTCGAATAAAAACAAAGGTAACCTTCATTTATCATCATATATTACATTATAGTAACAATAAAATCAAAAAAACATAGCATGGAAGTACACCTCGGACTTATCTATAATCAACGGATCCAAATCAGTAGTCTGCCAGCCAGCTGTGAAAGGGGCAAGCATATCATGGCTCTTGAACCTGAAATAATCAAAATATTTCAGTAGATTTACACGTATCAAGCTTAAACTTAGACTAATTCATTGCTGATTTCTTTTACAAAAAATAAAACTTCATGCTTGGACTCTCCACCAGAATATTTTTTGACTAGTGGTTTTTTATAGATGCTACAAAAGGCATCAGATTATGTATTCCAACCATATTCATGAATGAATCAGAATTATAAACACTGGTCCAAAAGGGTGGATGTCCCAATCATTCACTTCTCCCAGTGGATAATAAAAGGATATTACACCTCATGCTTTAATACAATTAGCCTGTTTGAAATCTCAGCATAAGGAGAGAATGATAAAATTTAGCACCATAGTTTATCATAGAAAACGGTGGTTGTCTTATCAGGTTCAAAGGCATCAATTTAAATTAATTCGAGATAGTGCTACATTCATTTCTCAAAACCACACATGCAAAAGTGGCAAACAATTAACACAGAAGACAAGAACCATGTACCCTTGATCAGGGTTCACATCATCAGTTGAGTTATCCTTTGCCAAAGACGATTCTGTACTACTTGACCTAGACCATAAGGGAGCCTGGAGTAGATTTTCCTGAAAACCTTTGGAAACCGCTGCACACGCTAAAGCTGATGCAGTCTGTAAATAGAAAATAAAATAACCATCGTAAGCCCAAAAAGACCAAGTAAGAGTAACAGACCAGATTATTTTCGGACCATCCATTAATATGGAATCAGATGAATAAATTAGCATTTGCAGTAGATCACCGTTATGAATACAGCAATACAAACAGACAAAACCAAAATAATGAAATTCAGGACAACATATTCAATGCTTTCAAAGAATTTCTAAAGTAAATTGCTTCTTATTCAGCATTCACAGATACTTGAATCCTCGAATTTAATGAGAATGATACATCCGTGAATTTTTTATTTTAAACTTATTTCACTAATAATGAAATTTTTATTAAGGCTTTAGAAAAGAAAAGAATGGCGAAATTCAAGAAATCTACAAGCATGTAAACTATATATTATCATGATCAGACATATAATCGATTCTTGGAATTCCTAGAGCAATAATTACTATTAGATTTGTTAAACAAAAGGTATAAAAATGTAAATACTGTTGTAAAACTAACATAGTATACGATGAGTAACCAAAAATTCCATTTAGTAAAGTAGAAGAAAATCAAACAATCTTAAGACCGTATCCCTTTTCTTTTTCATCACATTGCATCACTCGTCATATCACTCCCTTTCTCTTAATTATATTGCAATTATTTTCCCTTCCAATTACTTATTTTCTATCTTCGTTCTCTATCAAGTTTATACACAGGAGCGTGTAAAAAAAAACAACAGCAAAAGGAAATTAAAAACTAATTAAACTGAAAAGAAACGTGGATTTCTAAAAAGTCCCTGAAAAGCTCAAATTTACAAAATATAAACTCCAAGTATAATAATCACTGGATTTCCACTTTCATAAGCTTACATAATGCTCAATTTCATAAAACTCCAATTCACTTTATCGTTCATATACACACGAAATGTAAATGCAATTTGTTTCACGTTGCAATCGCGTGGAAAAGTCCTATTATACAGAATAAATAAGCGAGAATAATCATAAAACCAGATCCAAATGTTAAATCAGATATCAATCAAACTCATAAGTGCAAGTCAAATTAGCAGAAATGGAAGTAAGAAACAAAAGTAGAAGCAAAAAAAACGAAGAAACGGAAACATGAGAAGATAGAAACACGTGCCTTAGTTCTGAGAGTGGATCGGATGAGGCTATTCATTGTTATTAGCTTTGAACGAGAGATCAGTGAATAGCTAAAGAGCGTAGATAGAATAGAGTAGAGAAAAGAGGAGACAGTGAACCTGGTCAGTGATGAGTGAGTGTTGAGAAGAAAGAAACGAAGGTTTGGATTTATATTATCATACACGTAACTCTGTCCTAATCATACCCACTACAAAACGGACCGAACCGGGTGGCTCCACTGAACCATTAATAGAGCCGTGCAAAAAATCCGGTTATAAGGCCCAAATTCAAAACCAAATTCAAAACCGAATCCAAATCCATTTTAAAAATCCTGTTTAAAACATATGATTATAATTTGTTTATTTATAAATCGGTTGGATAACCTTTATCTTTTATAAGTGGATTTGGTTTTTATCCACTACTAATATTTTACTAATTTTGAGATTTTATTTGTTAAAAAATTTTAAAATTTATTTTTTTCAAAAATATATTGGAAAAAGATAAAATAAAAAAAAAACTTTTTTTTAAAAAAAAATTTTAAATTAAATTTTTTCTCATGTGGATTAAATAGTATATTTGTCTAGGTGGATTTATTGTTTTCATTCGTTACGTTATGTACTTGCACGATTCTCAATCCCCATTTTTAATTTTCTAATTAATTATTTTTCCTTTATATGTTAGTATTAATTTGCAACTTATGAGTTTCTTTGTAAATTTAATAATTTCGAATTTGTGTTGTTTTAATCCACATACTCTGATGATTTAAATAATATTGTATTTAAAAAATAAAATAAGAATTCGATTTCGAATAAT
>JBBPBT010000938.1:5699581-5751019 GCA_037974875.1 Cicer bijugum | reverse complement strand
GTATTTACAGTGTTTTATTTTGATTCTATGGGTGTTAATCATTTTATATTATTGTATTATATGATGTTATTTAAAAGATATCACTCCACCTTTTTTAATTAAAAAAAATTAGAGGAAGAGATAAAAAATTATCAACTTTTAATTTTGTAAATCAATAAAAATAAAATAATTAAATCTGCAATTAATATTTTTTTTACTATTCTCGTGCTTCACTTTTTTGTTACCATCAAATAATCTTATGTATGTTCATCATTCAAAAGATACGAAAGAATGCAAAGAATATCCATGAAACAACATAAATAATAAAACATAAAATATGGTAGTGTTCAAATTTTTTAGAAAATATTAAACTGAAAATAAACTATTCAAACACATCATAGTGCCATTACAAGATGGTTATTCAGAGTAGTCAAAGATCATCTGCATAATTATTGTTTTGCGTGCTTTAGTTGGAGGGGTTATTTAGTTTGGACTTTTATATCTTTTGGTTCATGTTGGATTACAGAATTTTATCTTTCAATTTTTTACATTCTCACCGTTATATCATACACTCTACACATGCAATCCTTCTTAAATGTGTGACCTTCTACGTCACCTATCACTACAAAAAATCCATCTTCTTCACTTTTCTCCACCATCCCTCTCAATCTATAAAATTGAAAATCTCCACCAATATTTTTTTTATTAAACTCTAGATGACCTTTCATAAACGATTTCAGTAACATCAAATTCAAATTATCACAAAAATATAAAATCCAATAACATCATATAGTTTTTAACATTAAGATTTGCAATTCCAGCAACCCTTGTTGTCCTAAATTAAAGATAGGGTCTCCTCAATTTCTTTGATAAAAACATGACATTTAGTTTCTTATTTGTTCTGAATGCTATAGACATGAGTTTTTATCTCTAATGATCTAGGAACAAAAACAAAATATATACAAAAAAAAAATTTAAAGAATGCCTTGATGATGTTGCAGGTTGAAGATTCCAGAACTACCAGAGAGAGAGAGAATGATTGAGTACAATGAGAGAGATAAAGTTGATTTTAATTTTGTTTAAGTTCAAGGGGTTATATTTGGTGAGAACTACCCTATGATAAGTTTGACGGATGATTTAATCTAATGGTTGAAACAAGAGTGGTCTATGTTGGACCAATCTTTTGTAGGTCCATTTTTTACATAACATCAATTGGATATTGAATAATCATTGTGAGTTTGTCCATGCCTTTCATCACATCACAATAGATCTTAAACAATGGCTCTATGTCACATACACAATCCTTTTATTAAATTCCAGGTTTCTTTCCCTGAAATTGGAGCAACTCATATTTATGAAGTTTTCTTATTATATGTAATTTCCTTCTCTTAGTATCTATACAACCACATTCATTGTTTCTTTAAATTCAATGATTTCAGTGTTTGTATCTCTGCTCTTGACCACTTTTAATTTCTTCCCTTTACTACCACTTCGGAGAAGGATCTAGTGATTGTGTTTCAGGTACAAAAAATCACCAATAGGAGCATCAAAACTCTCCAAATTCGCCTCATTTAGAGCAACATGGCCATCAATATCTTGAATAGTGTTAATGGAGTTTGGTATTAAAGTAAGAATCACACAAACATAAGACTAAATATTCTTCATTTGTTGATTGATCAAAAGTTAATAATGTTTTCTGATTTTGGAGGAGATGAACATCTTAAATAGAGAAAATATATCAAGCCAATAACAACTAACAAACCACATAATAATAGGAAAAACATAACCAATCCCTATTAATCATAATTAACTCTTATTTCAATATTCTATTTGTGATACTCTCCCGCAAGCTGGACTATGGATATCTAATAGACCAAGCTTGGTGATAAGTTTACAAAAGGAAGGACTATGCAAAGGTTTGATATAAACATATGTAATTTGAGCTGTATAAGGCACATGAAAAAGCTTGAGGTGACCTTTATTGATATTTTCTCTAATTATGTAACTAATCCCTATCTAGATATGTTTGGTTCTCTCATGAAAAGTAGGATTATGAGCCAAGTATATTGCAAATTTATTTTCACAAAAAACAGAAGTTGGAGCTGGAAACTTAATACTAAGATCATGAAAAAGAAATTCTAGCCATTGTAGTTCACACGTGAGGCTAGCTAAAGTGTGATACTCTGCTTCTGAACTAGATCTTGAAACCGTAGGCTGCTTCTTGGACTTCCATGAGGGAGTCGCCTAAAATAACACAAAATCCAGTTACCGAGTTGTAGTAAGATATATGAGACGCCATATTAATCGTCTAAATTCTAATTCATCCGTATATAGAGGTGAATCAAATAAATGAAGTTTTAAAGAAGTGTCATAAGGCGTAAGAGAAGGTTTGCTGGCTAAAGTTCCCGTGTCTTGTAAAAGATCAAGAGTGTATTTCATTTGATCTAGAAAATTGCCATTATCATTAGAAATTTCTAAACCAAAGAAATATCTTAATGAACCTAAATTCTTTATTTTAAAACGTTTGTCAAGAAAAGATTTGACTTGCTGAATTTTATTGTAATCATCGTCTACAAGGACAATGTCATCAACATATATAAGTAAAGTAGTAAAATTAGAATCAATGATTTTTTTGAAAAGAGAAAAGTCAGCATAAGATTGCTTGTAATTAATGGATAAAAGAGACCCAAATAACTTAGAATATCATTGTTTACTTGATTGTTTCAAACTATATATAGATTTGTTTCATTTGCAAACTTTAGAATGAGAAGTAATAGAGTCAATAAGATGCATACCAGAGGACAATGACATATAAACTTCTTCATGTAAATCTCCATGTAAGAAGACATTATTAACATGAGAAATCAAAAAATAGCATAAGAAATCAAGTCATAAAGAAGATATCCTTTAGTACCATCTTTATAATCCAAGAAAATAATTTTTCTAGTACGAGTGTCAAATTAGTTCTATGGTTATGAATAGTAGATGCATAAGTCAAACATCCAAAATACTTTAAATGAAGTAAAGTAGGTGACTCTTTATATAATATAGCAAAAGGAGTTTGATTCTTTAAAAGGGGACTAAGTATCCAATTAATGAGACGAACAACATGTTGAACACTAACATACCAAAATTTCTAGCAACATTGAGGATGTGTTCATGTGTTCTCTTAACAACATCATTTTATTGAGGACATTCAACACATGATCTTTGATGAAATATTCCTTTTAAAATAAAAAAATCATTCATAATAAATTCAACACCATTATCCCTTCAATGTAGCAAATACAATTCTTAAAATATTGTCTTGTTTCACTTTTAGATTTCACGAGAACAATCCAAGTAAATCTACTATAATCATCAATAAGAGTAAGAAAAATATTTATGACCAGAAATAGAAGGAGTGGCATATGGACCCATATGTCAACATGAAGTAAATCAAATATATTGGTAGAAACAAAATTACTATTAGGGTAAGGAATATTCTTTAGTTTTGCAAAGTCACATATATCACAAGGAAAATTATGTTTATGCTTGTAAGATACAAAACAAAATTGCAAGGAAATGGATTTATAAATAGAATCAGAAACATGTCATAGTCTAAGATCCCATACAGAGGTATCCTTACTAGAAGCAACATTACAAGAAGAGTCACAAAAAGGCTTATAATTGGAAGTTGAAATTGTGGCAAGAGCTTTGAGAACATATAGATCTCTATGTTTCTCAGCTATACCAAACAACTTCTTGGTTAAATTCTACAAAATCAAACCAATTGTTAGCTTGAAAGAGAAATAAAGAATTTAAGGAATTGATCAGTTTGGTTACAAATATTAGATTGATTGTAAATTCAGGTATGTAATAAACATTTTTCAAAAAAATAGAATATGAAATTTTTACAGTTCCTGCTACAGTAGCAGTTGTTTTATGACCATTAGGCAATCTCATAGTGAAATGTTTGACATAATGATAATTATTAAAATGTTTAAGGGAATAAGTTATATAGATCTCTGTGTTGCTCAATAGCAGTATTGGATGGTGATGGAAGAGTTTGTTGCAACATTTGAAGAATTTGCATATATTGCTGTTGAATATCAGTTAAGGAAGGAGCTGTTTGAGTTTGTTCTTGAATTAAAGATTGAGAATTATTGTTACTAACAAGATTAATTGAATGTATGGAATTTTTGAAAGTGCAACCCGGTGGGTAACCATGTTTAAGAAAACAAGTATCAACCGTATGATTAGTTCTTTAACAATTAGTACAAAACCTATTAAAGGCACGACCACCACTATTTGGAGCAGAACCATGTCCTCCCCCATTGTTGGATACTTGCAGCGCCAAATAAGCTCTTTCATCAGAATAATCAAGGACGATAAAAACATTTAATTGACGTTCTTAACCAAGAACGAGTGAAAATGTCTTGTCAATAGAAGGTAGAGGATCAATGAGCATGATCTGAGATCCAACATTAGAGTATTGGTCATTCAAGCCTTTGAGAAACTTAATCACCTTATCTTGTTCGTTATACTTGTGCAAATCAGTGGCGGCACTGCAAGTGCAATCGCGAGTTGAACATAAATTCTCAATTTCTTTCCACATATAAGTTAATTAAATGAAATAATTGGAGGTGTCAAGAATACCTTGTTGGAAGCGAGTGAAATCGTGTTGGATATCGGAGATTCAAAAGATATCTCATTGAGAAAATCGTTGATGAATAATTTTTCAAACGACAACGGTTTTATCGATCCAAATAATGGATTTGTTGATACTCTCTAAAATTGATCGTTGAAGCCAAGATAACACCATATTGTTGCATTAGATTAATTGATCATGAAAAAATTGTTGGATGTAAATTGAGAAAAAGTTCCATCAACAAATTTCAATTTGTTCTTTGAGATTAAGACAACCTTCATCGCACGGGACCAAGAAGAAAAATTCTTGCTATCAAATGAAGGGGTGACAAGATTCAATGAAGGGTTTTCATTAGGATGCAAATAGTAAGGATTAATCACAAAAATCAGACTACGGTTCTTCCATGGTGGACACTAAAAAATGAGAATAAAATGATAAAAAAGGATAGCAAACAGAAGAAAGGAGAAGATGATTCTGAGAGTTCATCTAATATCATTTTGAACTAAGAATCACACAAATTCAAGACCGAATATTCCTCATATATTGATTGATCAAAAATTAATAATGTTATCTGATTTTAGAAGAGATAAACCTCTTAAATATAGAAAATATATCAAGCTAATAACAACTAACTAATCTCGTAATAATAGAAAAAATCTAACTAATCTCTATTAGTCCTAACTAACTTATTTTTTGATATTCTATTTGTGATTTGAAAGTAGAACATGTTTCCAATTGTTTACTTTTGCTTTCGACTGAAAATGTAAGTTTTCTAAAAGTTATAATTAATAAAATATTACAAAATACCATACATATATACATAGACACGAAACTTATATCAATTATAGCATCCTAAACTTCTGTTCAGCATCCCACAAGTGTAGTTGGATTCGAAGAAAATCCGCCAATGGCACTTTTAAAAATGTCATAAACATCGGTGAAGTTTCTTTCCACAATTTTTCATGATTTTTTATCTCCACCTTGTCATTTTTTTCTTCCAAACTATGTATTGAGTTCAATTGTAATATTTTCATATGATGTTGTCGTGATGAAGGTACCAATTTCGTTACCTTTTTCATATTCATACACGTAAGCATCAATAAGAACATTGTCCATGACTCTTTTAGTTCAAATCAAAACCCCAAATTTACATTTATTTGTAATTGCTTTTTCAAAATTATAAACTATAAAAATAATCGATTATTACACAACAAAGTAAACTCAATAGTAGAACTCACATAAATTTGATGATAAAAAAAAATTGAAAAGTAAATGTTAAAAAGAGTTAAATAATATGTCACTAACATTATTGTATTATCATTTGCAACAACAATCCAACTAAAAATAATAGCTACATTTTTTTGTTTAAAAGAAAAAACCCCAAAGCTCCCTAGTCAGCACTACTTCTTGGTTTGACCCACTCACTACACTTTTTAGAGAGAGAGAGAAGCACTTGGATTTCGTTCCCAACTTCCGCACTTTTTTCTCTCTCTCTCTCTCTCTCTCTACATTCTCATTTACATTGCGTGTGTTGTGTTGTGCGTTCCTTCATTTCCATTTCCAAATTTCTTTATTTTTTTTCTTCTTTCTGCTGAATCTGCTCTGAGGGTTTTGCTCTTTGATTCTTCTCCTTTTCTTTTTATTTTCAAAGTCAATTTTCCCTCTCAATTTATCTTGGTAGGGATCACACTGTCTTTGTTCCTTCCAAGATGGATTTCGTCGGGAAAATCCTTAAGAAAGAGTTGAAAGGTGTTGGGATTGTCTCCGGAACTGTGAAATCTCACGACTCTTCGTCGGGTTTTCTTGAGATCGTTTACGAAAACGGTGATTGCGAGGAGTTGGAAGTCTCTGAAGTTGCTTCGCTCTTGGAAATTCAACTGGAGGTTCCTAAGGTCAAGGCTCGTGCTGGTCGGAAACCCAAAAAAAGACGCCGTGTTCAGATGAAGTGCGAAACGACCGCGTTTTCAGGTAATGTCAGTGATAATTTTGTGGCGGGTAGTGAATTTAGCGGGACTTTGAATGGTGATGATTCTAGTGGCGGGAATGAAGGGAATCTTATAGGAAATGGGAATGGTAGTCGGAGTGTTGAAAAACTAGGAAATGAAATTGGTTTTGGTTTTAATGAGAATTTGAATTTGAATGAAGGTGTTTCTGATAATAATATTAATAATAATAATATTATTAATATTAACAATAATGATGGAAATTGTGTTAAAGATGGTATTGATTTGAATGCCGGGCTTGATTTGAATGAGGATATTGATGTGAATGGTGTTTGTGACTCGGCTTTTAATGATGAGGGTAGTTTGAAGAGAAGAGATTGCATTGATTTGAATTTGGATGTGAATGATGAGGTTGATGTGAATTTTGCTGTGAATTTGGGAGGGGAAACTTTGAGGCAGGAATGTGTATTTGATTTGAACGTGGGTGTGTGTGAAGAAGTTAAGGAAGCTCAGGGTTGTGCTGATGGAAATGGGTATTCTGAGGTAGATGGTGAGACGAGGCAGCTGCTAGAAGATGAGTCGGATGTTAAGCACAGGTCTACGGGAGGTGATGGTGTTCTAGGTAATTTGAATTGTGCCTCTGATGCTATCAAACTGGAGGAGTTTCATGTTTCGGTTGGGCATATAGCTGAAGATGCTTCTTTGTGTTTGATCGAGGAAAAGGAAGGTCATGATGGCAAAGAAAATGTGGCGGCTATTGACCCTCTTCGTGTTTCGGATGATATTTCTGTTAGGGATTTTGATTATGTTTCCTTTGAAGCCAGTGCTGCTGTAGTTAGTGAATACCAAAATGATCCAGGAAGTCTATGCAAACAAGGAAGTAATCAGAGGAAGAGAAGAAAAGTATCAGACAATCTAAAAGCCACTCCGGACACGGCTTTGAGGAGGAGTTCTCGCCGGGCATCAGCTAGAAAACGAGTTTCAAGTGCAGTATCAGTGGAGATGATTGATGATCCCTTGTCATCCCTGGAAACCAGTGTAACAGAAGAAAAACTTTTGATCCCGGGAAATGAGAATCATGAACAGTGCAATGTTCCTATTCCGAAGCTGCAATTGCCCCCTTCTTCTCAAAATTTGAATTTAGATGACATTCCTGTTCTTGAATTTTTTTCTGTATATTCTTGTTTAAGATCGTTTAGTACCTTGTTATTTTTGAGTCCATTTGAGTTGGAAGATCTTGTAGCTGCACTAAAATCTGAAACCCCCAACGCATTATTTGACAGCATTCATGTTTCTATTTTGCAAACTCTGAGAAAGCATTTGGATTTTCTTTCCAATGAGGGTTGCCAATCTGCATCCATTTGCCTGAGGTATATTTTATTTTAAATTTTCGTTGACCATGCTTGTAATCTGTTTTTCGATTTTTATACTTTTCCTTCTATGCAGGAATCTTAACTGGGATTTCTTGGACTTGATCACATGGCCCATGTTCATGGCCGAGTACCTTCTGATTCATAGTTCACAATTTAAAACTAGTTTTGATGCTAACCTCTCAATGTTCAGAACTGACTACTACAAACAACCTGTAATTTTGAAGCTTGAGATTCTTCAGTACCTGTGTGATGATATGATTGAAGCAGACACCATAAGGTCAGAGCTTAACAGAAGATCTTTGGCAACAGAGACCGGTATGGGTTTTGATCAGAATATTTATTTTGACAAGAAAAAGAGAGCTGTGATGGATGTTTCTGGTGGCTCTTGCTTGACTGAGGAGATTGTGGACGGCACAGATGACTTGAACAGTGATGAATGTTGCCTTTGCAAGATGGATGGTAATTTAATATGTTGTGATGGTTGCCCCGCTGCATTCCACTCAAGGTGTGTTGGGCTTGCAAGTGACAGTCTGCCTGAAGGTGACTGGTATTGCCCCGAGTGTGCTATTGGCACGCACCGGGCTTGGATGAAATCACGAAGGTCACTCCGAGGAGCAGACTTGTTGGGAATTGATCCTCATGGCTGTCTTTATTTTGGTAGCTGCGGTTACCTGTTAGTGTAAGTTTATTATTTCTTTTTTCTGAATAAACTTGCATTATAGTTTGTTCATCTCTTAGCTTGTGAAATGTAAATTTATAAGTCATAAAAAGTTATGGGAAGCGGCCTATGACTTTCAGTTGGAACGTTGGACTGCTCTGCTGCTTGTTCCACAATTATTTCCAATGTACCTGACAAGAATTATGCAGGGAATCTAGAATGTGACACGTTGATTTCCTTCATTTTTGTCGTACATGTCTTTTTGGTCATTCTTTTCCATCACAAACCAACTCTTCCCTAAATTTAGTTTTGTACAGTAAATGTGAACTTTGAAAATTGTGTTCTTGTCAATGTGAAAAATGTAAAGCAGGTCACATGTTGAAGCGCCGCCAAACCTGTTCTCTCCTTTGTCTAACATATTTATATTTATATGCATTAATTTTATTTCCCTGCTGAAACCTTTGCAGTTCAAACTCATTAGACGCAGGGTCCGTGTTCAAATACTACCATAGAAAGGATATACACGGTGTAATTGAAGTTCTAAAGACTATGGATACTTTTAATCGAGACTTATTAATGGCTATCTACAAGCATTGGGATATTCCGGCTAACTTAAATGCAGGGGCTAGTAACTCCACAGTCTTTAATCAAATTTCCTGCAAGAACATGCGAATGACGGCTGAATATTATGCTAAGCCTACATCTTCAGCACCTCTTACTTCTTCAGAAACATGTATGGACAAGAATCCGGTTGACAACCAGAAAAAGTTGGAGAAAAATTCACCTATTGACTGTTGTACTCACGATGGCCAAGACTTCCGGAAAGTTGGGAACCAATTAGACTCTGTAACAACAATCGAGAGTCCTTGTATTGCCTCAGAAGGATCAGCTGATACCGCTCATATGAGATCAGGCATTGAGAGTGTTCAGATGCACAGGCTATATGATTCAATAGGTGTTAACAGTACCCCTTATACTGACAATAAGGATACATCACAAGCACCTAGTGGGACTGACTACATAAACTATTACAGCTTTGCGAGGGTGGCCTCATTAGTTGCGCAGGAGTTGATGTGTAAGTTACCTGAAAAGAACAATAAGAATATTATAATGACTGAAGAAGAAATAATTTCTGACCAAGCAAAGGCAATCATGAAGACGTCTACCAACTTTTGTTGGCCAAGTATTCAAAACTTGAACTCTGCTGCCGAAAATGAAAAATGCGGGTGGTGCTTTTCTTGCAAGGTTGCAAATGATGACAGAGATTGCTTGTACATTTCTGTGGTGAAACCTCTTTCTGAAGTGTCTAAAAGTACTTCAGTCGGGCTTCAACCCGGGAAAATCCAGAGTGGACATCTTAGAGAGATAATATGTCTTATTTTCTCTCTCGAGGTTCGATTACGGGGTCTTTTATCGGGTCCTTGGTTGAATCTGCATCAAACGAATTTTTGGCATAAGGATCTTTTGAAGACGTCTGATTTTCTTCCTGTTAAACGATTATTGCTTCTTGTAAGAATATAATCTCCCTCTCTCTGTCAATCATTTTTTTTGATATCAATAGTATGACTATCTCATGCCCAACTAAAAGTTATGAAAACTCGTTTGACATCATTGTTCGGCTCATTTCTAAGTTTTTTTTGCCATTCAGAATTAATGGAAATCAAGTAAAAAGGGGAAATCACCTTTTTTAAAAAAAAATTAAATGTAGTTTTGAAATTTAAATGGTTGAGATTTTATCTTGGATTGTGCCGAAATTTGAGCCGCTTTCTATTTCTTGTACTTTTTGTTAATTGAAAGGTTGTTTTCCTTTCTCCCAAGTAACTTTTTTAATAATTGAGTATATAAGTGCAAAAGATATTAAGTACCCATGGAGAAGAAGGATCAGAAATCCTCCTACAAAGAAGAAAGCGGTAAAAAAAGAGTCAAATATGCAATGAGTTGTCCATATCCTTGCATACCAGCAATAATATTTCCCTATAAACAAACATGACCGAAGTACCATAGAGAAGACATACGATCAATCTGTCTGACAAATTCAAGGGCAAAGAGATTGAAGAGACACTTGGAAAAACGGCATTCATCAAATATACCTGAAAACTACCTAAACTGCACACTTACACCAAATCCTTGTCTCTTTTATCCTTCAAAATAATTGAAACTTATCATTGGAAATCATTTCAAAGTTTAAGGTACACTCATAAGATAGGATCAAAGTTTATGTCTATATCATAACCCACTCTCATCCAACCCTCTTATCACATCCATCATTATCTATTATGTCAATCAAACAGGCCCTATTCTTATTTGAATGTCTGACGTTCTAATTTTGAATTATGCAGTTGGAATCCAATTTGAGACATCGTGCACTTTCAGCTGATTGGTTGAAGCATGTGGATTCTGTGGTCACTATGGGATCTGCCACTCATATTGTGGTCGGTTCAGCTCGCACATTCTCAAGGCATGGTGTTGGAAGGAAAAGATCCAGGCATTCGAATATTGAATCCAGTTCAGCTTCAAACACTACTGGTGGTTTGGGAATGTATTGGTGGAGAGGTGGTAGGGTTTCACGAAAGTTGTTTAATTGGAAGGTTTTGCCTCGGTCCTTTATTACCAAAGCTGCTAGACAAGGTGTGATAATTGTTCTCTGTAGTATATTATTGGTGGTGGTTGTGTTAGGAGCCTGTTCATCTTAATGATTATTTTGAATTTATTTGGAATTTTGAAATTCTGCAGCTGGGCGTACTAAGATACCAGGTATTTTATATCCTGAGAATTCAGATTTTGCAAAGAGAAGCCGGCATGTTGCCTGGCGGGCTTCTGTTGAGATTTCAACAAGTGTTGAGCAGCTTGCTTTACAGGTACAATTATATTACTTGGTGACTGCTCTTGCCATCTGACTTTACCAGTGCTTGTGGTTTATGGATGCCCTCTCATATGCAATCTTTTGACGGTGTAGTTAATTATTGGAGACACTTTGCATGTTTTTGTACTTTAAACATGAAAAGTTCAAAACTTTTCTATTATAATTGCTTGTGTTAAAATCAGAGTTTTTATGCCAATTACAATGACAAATATTAATTATTTTTTGGGAGAAATAAGATCATTCATTTCAATTTTGCATTAGCTTGCCTCCACCCACCACTTTTACGGCATTTTACCGGATGTTGACGTCCAGTAGTGTAAAATTGACTTAAATATGCTTTGGGGGGGGGGGGGGGGGGATCACCTTTCTTATGTGTTCATAAAATAAAGAGATGGAATGCTGGCCCAAATGTTGGACAGTTGTCATATATAATATTGGAAATGAAATGTACCAGTACATGTTTTTATACAAGACAAAATAGAGAGGATAATCGTAATTATGGTTATAATCAACAATCACTATCCTTATTTCTGAGGATTGCTAGTGGCAAAGAGATGCTGCTAAAATGCAAAGGATTCTGATCGATATGCATGAGAGAGTTGCAGAAACTGCCAATTTTAACAAAAAAATTAGCCTTCTTGTTTTTGCTGATATCTTTCAAAAAGGTGAAATGAAACTGTGGCAAAATGAATGGGCAAGCCCAATATTCATCCTGCTCATCAAACAATTTATTGTAATGTTAACATATTGGAATGATGAAAAGCATATGCACATTTAATAGCTTTCGATTTGATGTTATTCTCAGGTCTTTTATAATTGGTTTGTGCTGATGAACTTAATGTCTTATTTTCATTTAATGAAATATCTACCTCTTGTAATCCAAGACAAACTATGTCACATTTTCAGGTTAGAGAACTATATTCAAACATAAAGTGGCATGATATTGAGAATAGCCATCCTCTATATGTGTTGGACAAGGAATCTAGAAAATCTGTCAGGCTATTCAAAAAGGCAATTGTACGCAGAAAGTCCACAGACGGACAATCAGTGAAATACCTTCTTGATTTTGGGAAGAGAAGGGCTATTCCAGATGTTGTTATTAAACATGGCTCTTTGTTGGAACAACCCTCGAGTGAGAAGAAAAAGTATTGGCTGAACGAGTCTTATGTTCCTTTACATCTTGTAAAAAATTTTGAGGAAAGAAGAATTGTCCGCAAGTCCAATGATAAGACGCTCGGAAAATTTCTTGAGATTGGTAGAGTAAAGAGGGTTCCTCAACAAAGGGGTTTTTCATATTTGTTTTCTAGAATGGAAAAATCTGATTTTCATCCGTGTGGGCATTGCAAAAAAGATGTTCCAATCAGGTATTTGCATAATTCACTCTTCTGGATAAATGTTGAGGACCATAATATCAATCTGGTTTTTCATATTTGTTTACTAGAACGGGCAAATCTGATTTTCTTAGTTACTGACTGGATTCCTTTCTCTTGTAACCAAATATTCTTTTCCCAAGTATAAATCCATATCTGATATCAGAACCATAATTCAATCTTGGATATTTGTTGTCTGTAAGAAATATATACTTGAGTAAACTTCCAAGGATTATTATTATAACTCATTAAATGATTAATCTAATATTTTCAATTTAGCAAGTATTACTATTATTATACGTGCTTATTTATGAGGACGATTCTATATTCTTGTATCACTAATTAATGTTATGCGCATAAACCAGTATGCTGTAGGACTGCGTAAGGGTTATGATTCATAGGTTAACATTAGTGTTTTCTTGGATTGTCCGAAGGTTGATACTTACAAACTGACTTTTCAAATTTTCCCTACATGAGAAAACCCAGCAAGCATTTTAAATTAGATATGTAGTGTATAGTGGGTCCATTTGTTATAGATGTAAAAAAAATTATTTTGATATTTCATAATTTAGAGATTTTTAAGAAAATAAGAAGTTGTTTTGTGTCTGTCTGTCATAGTTAAAATAAATTTTAAAAAAAAGTTATAAAAAATGATTTTTTTGTAAAGCTACTAAAAACAACTTACCATTGTAAGCAGTTTTTATATTATTTTCAGATTTGCATTTTTTTAAAAAGCTGTAACAAACAGATGCAGACTTTATAAAGTGGTTATATATATATATATATATCTTTTTTAATTTTAAAAAGTGATTAGTTTACTAAAAAACTGTAACAAATGCACCTAATATCTTAGCAGCAAAAGGGTTTTGTTTGTATAAGGGTTTGAGTGGCTAATCCTCATATCTTCAGTGATTTTAATTAATGATATCTGTTTGACTGTTTCTCCAGTGGACTGAATCAATAACTTATGGGTCTGACCATGGTAATGTAATAAATTCAATTTTATTGGTGAATTGAATTTCACCCTTTCTTGTACTTTTTTCTTCTTAAATCTTAATGAATTCTCATTTTGTCATTACTTATGTCTGGCTGTCTGTGTCGCTAAATACACCGGTGAGAGATTTGAATTCTTTTTTTGATATATCTTTCTATCTTTTGTTTGTTAATCTTATCACAAATGGCTGTTTAGTGCACTGAGATATTTCTTCGTTTTTTTTATAAGCATATCTCTGCCTTATTAATTACTTAATTTGTTACTTATGATTTTTTTCTTCTTCTTAAATTGGCAGTGAAGCTGTGAGTTGCCTTTATTGCAAAGGTGTGTTATTGTCTTATATCTGCGTTTTTCTTCTTCCTCATCAATTTTGGCTTGCCGCTGGTGAATCGTTTTTATTGTCTCATAAATATTTGTTATTCTTCTTCTATTATTGCATTTTCTGCCTATAACTTGTATCTCAGATTTTGAAATTGTCAATTGAATATCTTACCATATGGATGCAACATCACTATATTTTCCGTCTAACTTGTTGCTTATGAAGTCTTTTCAATGTTATTGTTTAATCGGTAGACAGCAGGGCTTAGTCACGGTTTTCATTGTTATCACAATATACCCTTCTTGACAAGTTGATAGGGAATATCTTTTATAATTGAAAATTCAATAGAAAGCTTCTCAAATCACCAGTCAACAATTGAACATTGTATTAAAAAATTTAACTCATGGTTTTTTTCAACTAACAGCTTAAGCTTTTGGGGTAGTTAGTTTCATTACATGGTACCAAAGCCTCGGACCAAGTGGTTTGGATTTCTTTCCTTGTTGCCTCCATCTTTCTTTGAGAGAAAGCTAAGTTTAAGGTCAGGATCGGGTGTGCCTAATCGGCCTATGCTTCAACGGCTACTGCATGAGGGATAGGAGAGAACAACAATAGGGGTAATAAGATTGGGATAAAGAAATGATTGATAGTTTACTCAGAAAGTGGCCTTTTGTAGGGAACCCATAAATTAAATATGTGAAAAATTATAAGCTGAAGTATAATAGTCAATAATTTAAACCTTGATACAATCCTAAAATTGTGTTCTTATGTTATGCCCTAAAGATACCATCTATTAATTATTTGGATTTCCATCATATATTGTTGAGTTTTTTGGAAGTCAT
The DNA here is from genome assembly GCA_037974875.1 of Cicer bijugum. NCBI lineage: Eukaryota > Viridiplantae > Streptophyta > Magnoliopsida > Fabales > Fabaceae > Cicer > Cicer bijugum. The sequence continues at coordinate 5,736,051 of JBBPBT010000938.1, read as the reverse complement.
AATTTTTGCATTAGATTTTTCTACTATGTTTCCTCATGCAAGAACCTTTTGAGCTTGAAGCGTGGAAAATGCTCAAACCTAAGCTATTGTACTACAAATTCAACGCAACTTCAAAATGGGGTGATGGGGATAGAACTTTCAACCAAGTGGTCCTTAGAAGTTTTTATATCTTGTGAAGAAACAACTCTCTGTAAAGCTTATGTTACATGAAGACCCAAAATGGGCTCTATAGTTTAACACAAAATTGAAAGTAAATTATACAACATCTAAAACTTTTTCTCATTAGATGTGGTCTGCTGTATGGATTAAACCGTGTCATCTTGTCTTATCATAAATCATGTCTAAAGAAAAACCGCTTAAATCCGAATCCTTCTTAATTGTTAGTTTCCTTGGGCTTCTTTTATCTCTAGCTATTGCTCTATTCTGCATTGGATCTACCCACCTTGTTAATGCTTTTATGGGTTTCTTCCACACATTCCCGACTCATCTAAATTTAAATTTCTCCGGTCATTCACTATAGGTGTTATCCCGACTGTCTTTTTAATGCTTCAATTTCTAATATTTTTTTTGTGACCACTCACCATCCATATGATGTTTTTGTATGTGCTAGATCGCTGATCTTTTTGGCATTTATTTTTAGTGAGTCACGGGATGCATAGATCAATTGAGACATGGGCCATGCACGGTGTCTCTAGAATAAGATTATTTATTTAGCAATTGGTGCATTCATCCTTGTGCAATAGCCAAGTATTATATTTTACCTAATTTTATTGAATAATCCAAAGAACAACTAAATGTGTCATGCGGCACAGTGCATGGTGCACTTTATGTTCTTGGGCTTAAATTAATGCGGAAAAGAGTGATTTAAATGATAGAAGTGCTAAATGGAGCATTTATTTAAGGAATTCAATTTACTTCAAAACGGATACATAGTTAATATAGAATTCAGTAACTATGTTTGGTAAAATTCAGATTTAGTGAATAGTGAGTATAATTGTCTTACCTTAGTATTTTCAAGATTAGTGATTAGATTCGTCTTATAATAATACATTGCAAACACCTTTCTTGGTTAGATAATCTTAAAAACTAAAATCAAAATAAATTCCAATTTTCAATTTTTTTAAAAGTTATTTAAACTATTTTTTCTTTCAAATTTGTATGTTTTGTTCAACCTGAAGGGTCGAAAGTTAATCGAGATGAGTGATCGATCTAGGCTGGGGTCATGTTCTATTCAACATGGAATCAAGCTCATTTGTTGGCCTAAGTTTGGCTTATTCTTTTCAGTTCACAAGTAGCTTGAGCTCAATGAGCTATTATTGAACCTTGTATATTTTATCTAAAAATGTTTTGTTAAAAAAGTGATTTATTTATGTAATAAATAAAACCCTATCCGTATGTGTAATAAATTCGTTGTTGTTTTTGTTAATGTTATTATTAAGATGTCGTTGAGATCCCACATCGACTAGTGATATGACCAAAGTTGTCCTTATAAGACTTGGACAATTCTCACCACTCGAGCTAGCTTTTATTGTTAAGTCTAGCCCAAATTCTTAGATGGTATTTGAATTATATTGGGCTTCTTGCATTTGTCCATATTCTAGATGCTCGATCTTGGATGTGAGAGGTGTATTGAGATCTTTGTTATTGGGCCACTTGCGTTTTTCACTTCAGATGAACTATATAAATTCCATAACTATTGGATTTCAGGGTTGGTCTGTGTTGTTTAATCAATGTTGAATGACTTTAAGGTATATATTTTATAACATCAGGTATATTATGAAACTAAAACCTTTAGGATAAGTCAATTAGGGGGGAGGGGATAACCAGATCTAGATAGGTTAAGAAAGAATTCATTCATTTGAGATGTGTAAACAACAAGTTATATTCGTATTTATTGTGTTTAATGTTCAGTTTTGGTTGTATTCTTGAGATTCTCTGCACATTAGATGGAAATCCATGATTTTTTTTATTGTCTAGTAATGTGAATGTGTTGATTAATTTGGTATTTGTTTTATGTCACTTCATTTCTGAAAGTTGGCTATCTTCATAAACAGTATTTTTACGTCGACATCTGACTATCATTTGACGTTTTGTAGGATTTTTCCACAAGAGGCATGCCAAGAAATCTGGTGGCACAAGAGCTACTGAATGCACATATTCATGTCACAGATGCCAGGATGGGTTGTATGTAAAGACTAATACTAATAAAAGGAAAATTGGCTCAAAACTGCAAAAGATTCAATCACAGAATTGTAAGAGTGTCCCTTTGGTTTGTAAATCAGTGAAACTTAAAGGCAATAAAAAGGCATCAAGTAAGGTGCAGCAGGTGATATCTCGAAACAGGAAGAACATCTCATCAATTGTACCTCTTCGTCGTTCTACTAGGAAGGCCAAATCATTGTATCTGCACAATCAAATGATTGGAGGACGTAAAAATGGAATTCAAAGTAAAAGGAATGTAGGACGTAAAAAAGGAAAGCAAAGTAAATCCAAGAAAGTGACGTCTCAAAAGCCCAAGAAAACTACTGGACAGCGTAAGAAATTTGCAGTCACTCGCGCATGTAAGAAAAGAACAGAACTCTGTAGCAGTTACTGGCTTAATGGTCTTCGGTTTTCTAGAAAGCCAAATGATGAACGAGTAATGCTTTTTAAAGAGAAAAAGCATATTACCTCTGAAGATTTTTCTGGTTCCCGTGATTGTCCTAAATGCTGCCTTTGTTGTGGAGATGAAGCTACATCAAATTACATTGCTTGTGAAATCTGTGGAGGTAACCACCTTTCTTCCGTTCTGTTTGTGTTTCTTCCTTTGTGCTGGGGAATTGGTTGGAAAAGGAAAAGCTATTTTATGTTGCAACTTACAAGTAGCAAAATATTTTAAAAGTCGGTATACTACTCGAAATATGTTGTATAACTAAAGTATTAGATGCTATTATGCAGATTGGTTTCATGGGGATGCTTTTGGTCTCTCTGTAGCGAATGCCAGACAACTTATTGGATTTAGGTGCCATGTTTGTCGTGATAAGATTGCTCCGATCTGTCCCCATGTGAAGATTAATGCATTGTCTCACGCTGAACAGGATGCTACAATTGAGTGTGCAGAGGAATGATCTAACCGTGTTTCTCTCCAACCTCTGAGTGATGTATGTTTGTCTTTTCTAATTCTGAATTGTTGATTGACATGAAGAGTTACATATTTAAAGGTCAAATGAACAAATTATGCACTTTTATTTATTTATAATGAATGGCATTTTGTGTTGTATTTTATGCTGTAACCTGTACTGTCGATAGGAAGCTTTCCTAACATTAAAAAAAATATTTATTAGTAATTCAACCATATTTGTAAAACTTTTGGAGGTAATCGTTTGTGAGAGACTTTGAAGCCCAATATTTAATAGCTGTGAATTTAACCTAGGTATCATGGAAATTGGTGAGAGTTGTGTCTTGTCTTGGTTTGGTATCAATCATACAGGAGATTATTTGTTCTTTCTTATCGTGAACGGGAAGTGGAAGTTGTATCTTGTGTTGGTTTGGCTTCAATCATACAAGACAATATTTGTTCCTAAATTTTCACACTATCACTACTGAGATCATGTAGTTATTAACATGGTCAAACTCACCAAATGCTCTATCGACACAGTAATAGATGGTAGTTCAAAATGTTAATTTTATAGGAAAAGTGTTAGTTGTTATGTTAGTTTTCAGGTTTGGGGGTTATGATTCATTTGTTTTTTTTTGAAAAGATGCTTATTGAGATGGCTAGTTAGTAAGATAAATGGCTTTACTGATATCAGGTAAGATTTTTCTTCTTTAATTCGAGAACCATATGGGTTAAGCTGAAAATGTTGAATACAGTCGTTTGTTAGGAGCCTACTAATGTACCATAGTATTGAATCAACAAGTTTGATGTGGTACTATTACTACCCTCTTATTTTTTTAAATAAAATTGCTGGTATCTAAAATTAAGAATTTGTAACTTCGTCAATGTACATAACTCTGTTCATATTGGATGTTTAGAAATTTTTGTCTGTACTGTTATATAGATTGTCGACTCGCGAGTGTCTAATTTAACTCGTATACATATTGATTTATGTCATGTCAAAGTACTCCATCAAAATCGATCTAAGAAATAACTTTTGTGCAGAATTTGTTTTGTTTGTTTAGCCTCATTTCAGGTCTAGTGATAACTTGAGTGCTCGAATCTGATATTTGTTTATCTTCATTTCAGGTGTAATGGTTTGCTTTGAAAGGACGTGGCTGGATATTGGCTTGTAGGGTTATTTTTCTCCCTGCAAGGATATGGTGGCAAATATTTATTTTTGTTAAAAAAAAAGATTTTTCTTTATAGCTGTAAAAGGAATGATTGCTTGACTGGCTTCTTCTCTGATGTGCCTTCTGTTTCAACCTTCTTGGAAAGAGAGAAGAACAAAGAAACTACAAAAGCTTGATAGTGCAGAAAGGCAGAAGATAGTTGCAATCAGGACACATAGAATTCATACATCAGTTGCATTCATGATTGTTATTCTAACCCATCAGCATTGATTGTTGTACTGTAGCATTTTTTTTTATTTTATTTTTTTTAATTTAAGGATTTCCCCCCCATGTCTGGTTCCTTCAAATCAAATTTGGTAGGAATCAGTATATAAATCGTTACTGATTTTAGTAAATCGAATATTGGTAATCATTATGAATTGTTGACAGACCATTGCTTTGTAAGGAGAGGTTTTTGCAACTTTGCCGTTTCCTATAGGAATCATTTTGGATGGCACTCAATTGGAAATTACTTGGGTCTTTTATATTCAAACCCTGCCTCCCTCAAACACACACACACACACACACACTTCCAATGTGTTAATGTGTATTTTCTGTTTTCTTTTAGCCGTGATACGAATCAAAATGTTAAAAATTGGTCATCATGAGTCAAAAATTGATTTTGTTTCTATATTTTGATTTTATTAGAAGATCAAGATTGAAAACAAAATAATCAATTCTTCAAACTGGTGAACCAATTACTTTGATTCAAAATTGATTTTGTGTTTTCTTTAGACATGATAATCAATTATTTCCTTGGGAGAATCAATTACTTGCTTAAACATATTAGCATTTTCCATTTTAAATTATACTCTTTATTTAGTATAAAACTTATACTTCAATTAGTACTCGATTACTTATGCTTCACAATCAATCTTTCAAATTTAAATAAACTTTGTTAAGTTAAAAAAAATTGTGCATGATTGAAACTTATGATTGAGCAAGGAGTGGGGAGCACTCCCTGCTCTACCATGTCCCGTCAACAATTCGTGGAAACTCACAATGTCCAAAATATTAAGCTCAAAAAATAGGTCTATCCATAAAATAAAATAAAAAACTAGGACTATCCATACACTACTGGCAAAGTAAGTGATACTCACATAACTATATCTATATTGGCGAGAACAACTTCTTTCAAAAAAATGTCTTCATTACGAATAAAAAATGGATATTCATTCATTTTCATATGTTTCTTCTTAATCATCTGATGAATACAGGTATAAATGATAAATCAATAGGATAGATTCAAGATACTTGAAGAAGGATGATTTAAATCGTTGAAAGATGCTGTACTTTTTATGTTATCAAAATTAGAAATAATTGGAATTAACATGTTAGATTCCATTATTGCCCGTGCCAGTTCGTTTCTGATTTATTTTTCTTATAAAACTAGTATAGTATCCATCCAATGCATAGATTGTGCATTGGTGAATATATTTATGTTGAAATTTTTAACAATATTTATAAAATATAATAAGATTATTATAATATATTTAATTAAATAATAAAATATTATAATTTATAATGATATTATCATGAACATAAATTTAAACGCGTTGCGTTTGTACATGTTAAGTGTATAAAATATCAATAACAATAACACTAAAAATGAATATAACAACTACGATATATTGTCACCATTGATAATCACAAAAATAATAGGTCTAACAAAAGTAAAGTTTAAAATTGTTTGCAAGAAGAAAATTATTATCATCACAAAATATTCTCCATGCAGTTCAAATTGTGAATCTCTTAGTGACATCCTTTTGAAAGATGGAGCACAAATGATATCCATGAAATTGGTAAATAAAAAATGTATGATGAAGTAGCCAAAAATCAACATGGAGAGGCTGCAGTAAATGAGTCAATTGAATTGTAACATAATAAAGTTGGTTCTATGATAGACTTGACATACAACTAAATAAATTGTGGCATATTAATACACGACTTTATTTAATAAATATTTAGTATTCATTGTTTAGACAAATTAATTATATTATTTAATTATATGAACTATATATATATCTTTAATGTAATAAAATTATTTAATTATATATTATTTAATTAATAACTCAGTAATAAAATTAATTATGAAAACAATGTATTTTTATAATGTTTAGTTTTCTTAAATTGATAATAGATATGATTGTTAAAATGATTGTTTGCTACTTTTTATTTTATAAAACATGTTCGATAAATTGTGATCATTTGAAGAATATTACCCTTAATTTTTATCTTATAATTTCATCTCTTTTTCTTAATGTTATACTTAATTTTACTTTAACAATTTTTAATTCACAATTTCATCTCTTCGGACTATAATGACTATTATTTTACTCAATTTCATTTTAACTTTTTTTTTAATTGTAATATAAATTAAAATACTTAAATTTAATATTTTAAGTTGTAACAAAATTATATATAAATAAATTGTTAATATGTAAATTAAAATTGTTGGAGCTGATATGAATTTTTTAAAATTGCACAATTAAATTAAAAAATGAGTAAATTATTTCACACCTTATATTACACTCAATAAAAATGACAAAATGGGAAATATAACTATTTTTTAAAATCAATTTAAATGCAATTAACTAACTTATTGTTTTTGTAATCTGAAAGGATATACTAGCCGTTGCGTTTTTACCTTTTGTGTCCTTCCTTCTAACGTTCAAATTATTTCATTAATTAAATTGGGTTTATGGTATGTTATAAAGTCGGTGGAATTCCACAACGGCTAGTACAAACGTTTCATTTTAAACCAAATTAATAGATCCTCTTCATCATTCAGCATCACAATTCACAAACTCGTATTTCTTCTTGTTCGCAAGATTCATCTTTCTTTATCTTTCTGTAACCGAATTATTCATATTCATATATCAGTTTCATTATCATTATTATTAATTGATTGATTATGGGTACCAATAACATTAATACTGCTACTGCTCAATCCATTGTTGCTCCCACAAAACAGTCTCTTCCTCTTCCTAAGACCGTTGATTCTCAATCTGTTCTCAAAAGGTTTCCTCCTTCACCTCATAAATCTTTCTTTTCATCACAGTTCTTTTCTTTCTTTTCTATCTATATGTGTTAACTTGAATTTTTACTATTGTCCTTGTTGTGGTCATAACTGATATTCTTTCAGATCTTGATTATAAATAACAATATTTAATTTCACACTTAATGAAAAATTTATTTGGATGAAATTAATCTTTTTGTTCTCACACAAAAATATAAGTAGTTGATGTATAAGAAATTTAGTTAAATATTACCAAATAAAGATTTATTTATAGAATGCAAATTTAAAGGCTATGGACAAATCACAATCACCTTATGTGTGACTTTACGAGTAGTCTTGATTAAAGAGAATTTATATAAATTAAATCTTAATTATTGTAATAAGGGAATTAGATGAATGAATTAAAAGTACATAAAAAATTATTAGAAAGTCTAGATTTTAAAACTAATGTTATCTATTATGATTTTTAGTCTAGATTTTTATTATTTCTGTCATTTTGTAAAGGCATTTGTTTCTAACACTTTCTTTGTTTTGTGTTGGGGCAATTTGATCAATGTGTTGAACAGGTTGCAATCTGAATTAATGTCTTTGATGGTAAGAACCGTATATCCACTTTGTTTTGTTTCATGTCTTGGCAATAACATGAATGGTTTAAGACAGTTTTCTAATAGAAATTAATGGAATGGATCAATTGAAAAGAATATTATTAATGTTTTGCTTCTTTTTGTTATTGGATTGTTAGATGAGTGGTGAGTCTGGTATATCTGCTTTTCCAGAGGAGGACAACATATTCTTATGGAAAGGAACAATAACTGGAAGCAAAGAGACAGTATTTGAAGGCACAGAATACAAGTTATCACTTTCCTTTCCTAATGATTACCCTTTTAAGGCTCCTAAAGTCAAGTTTGAAACAACATGCTTCCATCCCAATGTGGATCTTCATGGCAATATATGCTTGGATATTCTTCAGGTAATGTGAAATTATCTTTTCATCAGCAATTGTTGTTGTTGTTATTCCATTGCCGTTGCATACATTACTGATCTTATTTTGTTTATTTATAGGATAAATGGTCATCTGCTTATGATGTCAGAACAATTTTGATATCCATCCAAAGTCTGCTTGGAGGTAAAGGCACAATGATTGAAAATGTTAACAAGCTTTCTGTTTTTTGTGCTCTCTTGATTATTTTTGTCTTATCAATTCAATTTGTATTATGCACCTGCTGTTGTTGATGAGTTCAATTTCTATGCATTGAAATCGTAAAGAAGTTTACACATATGTCACTGATGTTGAATTAAAATGTATATTTTACTATTATTTTTAAATCTAAATGGCAGTACAATGATTGTTTATTAAATGTGTAAATCATTGTATTTTTAATCATATTTGGAGCTTACCTTCTTTTTTCACTTAATAATGTAGAGCCAAACATTAGTTCACCTCTAAATACACAAGCAGCACAGCTTTGGAGCAATCAAGAAGGTAATAAACATATTTAGTAATAATTCTACAATCGTTATGAGTCTTGTGATGAATATAGTTGGTGAATCCGAAATAGTTTATAATGATTTTTGGTGATGTGTTATACAGAATACAGGAAGATGGTGGAGAAGTTATACAAATCTCCAAGTGCTGAAGTCTTTTGACCATTGGAGGTTTATCAATCAAGTTGGAGATAGGCTTCTTTTCTGTATGCTATGGAGAAGAGAAAGCATGAGAAATCTCATATTTGTTTTAAGTGTTTCATTTTAATTTTTCTAACAAGAAATCATTGTGTTTTCTTTTCATATTGAAAGTGAAATAAAATAATACATTATTTTTTTGCCCATTTGTTACACTAATTATTCAACCTGACTCAAATTACTGCCACATCTAGGAATTAATATCTTGTCCTCAAGAATGCAACCTAGGATCCACCTCTCTTCGCAAAATCTCACATCATTACATGAGCAAAATTAAATGAACGCTAATGTAAAATATGAACAAAATTTAAATTTCATTATATGCATTCAGATAAACTAAATCATATTGAGGTTCCAATAAAATAATTCTATCAAAGACTTGTTTTATCGAAAATGAATGAGTTGTTTATCAAAGACTTGTTATATCTAGATTTGTAAAGAAATTAATCTATAATCAAAATAATTTAGTTTTTAAATATGGATGGAAAATATTCTAATTCATTCATGATCAGATTAATTTTATTCAATTTATTTTTTGGATGGCGATTTGTTTCAATTTTAACATTTCTTGTACTACTAGGTTATTACGAACTAATCTTTAAATACCGGTGCGGTAAAATGTGATTGATGTATTTGTACAAAACTTTTTAAACTATCGTATGTATAAATTAAATCAATATACTAATAGGTTTTTATTTAATGGAATAGTTTAATAGTTGTAAATTAAATCTAAAAAAAATAGTTGGAATTAATAGTATAAACAAGTTTTACATTTAGTAACAAAACAGTTTTACACATTCATCAATCACATTTTACTGTGAAGAACACATTATTTATAATATTATTCATTAAAACTTATACACCAAATAAAAGAAAAATCTACACGAAAAATATGATTAGATATTGTGTAAAAAAATTCACGTCATCATTATATTATGTCTCGTAAATTTTGCTGCTCTTTATATAAAAATTATAATTAATTTATATAACAAAATACCAATAACATAAAATATGAAATATAATTTTGTTTAGTTTTGCTAGTATATATTCTCACTAAACTATACAATAGGATGAGTAAAAAAACAATATAGTATGTGATTAAATTATATGAATTATTAATATAACATTACTTTACACTACACTGATCATTAATCTCAAACATATCCTTATATAAAATAAAAATTTGAAAAAGAAATTATACAATTGTTTGAAATTTTGAAAAGTTGTGATAAAAAACATCGAATTGATATATAATAACATTAAATAAAAATTATCTGTAAAAATAAATAGTGAATTATTTAAAATTAATATATAAAAAATAAAATTTCTATTAACATAAAAAAATTGTAAAAAAAAAAGGAAAAGGTTATTTTAATTTCAAATTCATTGAAAAACTCAAATTAATTTTTATAATCATAAATTGTATATTTTAAAAATTACTCACTTAAATTTATTTTCTAAATTAAGGACAAAAATAACTTATAGTCTTTCAAGAATTAAAAAACGATGATATATCCAAAATAAAATTGCTATTACAATTATAAAGTTGCGAACAGTGAATAATACGACAGCGTTTGTAGATCTCTCTTGCAGTCATAACCAGAATCAATGTTTTCTTCCTCGGCATCGCCCATCCACATTGACATTTGAATCAAGCAGAAGACGAAGAAAAAGGGCGCAACAAAGATGAGTAGGAACGACTCCAAGTACTTCTCCACCACTAAGAAGGGTGAAATCCCTGAGCTCAAAGAAGAGCTTAATTCTCAGTACAAGGTTACGTTACGTTACTCAGATCTCTCTCGATCCCTTTTCTCTTTTTCTTTATTTTTCTTTTTTGCAATTTCCATTTGTCGATCCGATTTCAGTTTCTTCATGTTCTTGCTTGCACCTTCGCATACCTGATCTGGATTCTGTGTTTTCGATTCGCCGATGCATAAATAATTATGAATATTCTTATTTATTTATTGATTTATTTATTTATGCAAAATGTTGATGTAAGATTATATTATAGTCTTTAATTGTTCCCTAGATATTTAGTGATTTACCTTTAAACTGTTATTACTCAGTTCATAGCATATTAAGACTATTTTGGCCTTCGTTGTGTTAATGTTCACGTTTCCTATTTCTGAATTTTGATGTTAGCTTAGCATATCTGATTTTTTTTATTATTCATTTTATCAGTTACAGTCGCCAAGGGAGAAATTTGGTATTATATTAAGTAGATTTCCATTATAACATTACTATCGCCGTGTAATTTGTTGATGTTCTGATCAGCAATTGATTATTATATAGTAATTTATGTTTGGCTGTTTTAATTTGTTAGACGTGTTTGTCTTGCTTTTTTTGGTAGACTCGTTCATTGCCGTGGTTGAAGATTGGGTGTAAGAAGTAGGTTTGTGAATCTAACTTCTATTTCTTTCGTGTTGTGCAGGATAAGAGAAAAGATGCAGTGAAAAAAGTGATTGCTGCTATGACTGTTGGAAAGGATGTTTCGTCGTTGTTCACAGATGTGGTGAATTGCATGCAGACAGAAAATTTGGAGCTCAAAAAGTTAGTCTACTTGTATCTGATTAATTATGCAAAGAGCCAGCCTGACCTTGCTATACTTGCAGTAAATACATTTGTGAAGGTGAAAGCTTGAATGGCCATTCTTTTGTTTATTCGTGTTCCTTATTTTTGTTGTCTTTGTAGCAGTTATTTTATTAATCTTTGCTATCACTAATTTCTTGGCTTTTGGGGTTCTCGGTCTCAAAACATATAATATTTCCATTTTTGCCTCCCCATATGGTGCTCTCAGTTTGTTTTTACTGTAACTTATTGTTCACCAACTCTTACTGATGGCAGTTGATCTGAAGTTGAATGTTGTATGACACAATTTTCATTTTATGAAATGCTGCTCAGGATTCTCAAGATCCAAATCCTTTAATTCGTGCCTTAGCTGTGCGGACGATGGGATGCATTCGTGTTGATAAAATTACTGAGTATCTATGTGATCCCCTCCAAAGATGCTTAAAGGTGCACACAGTTCTTTTATAATTTGTACTTGTATATCATTTAGTTTGAAATCCACTGTTTATGATTTCTTATTGTGTTGGTTAAGTGAGTTGCGTTTTTGGCCTACATACCTTTTTGTAACATGTGCTTGTGTTGGATATATATTGACAGGACGATGATCCATATGTTCGCAAGACAGCAGCCATTTGTGTTGCAAAGCTCTATGACATAAATGCAGAGTTAGTTGAGGACAGGGGTTTTTTGGAATCACTGAAGGATTTGATATCTGATAATAATCCAATGGTTGTAGCTAATGCTGTTGCAGCACTTGCTGAAATTCAGGACAATAGCAGTAGACCCATCTTTGAGATCACTAGTCACACACTGTCAAAGCTCCTCACTGCGTTAAATGAATGTACAGAGTAAGTTTTTGTTTTCAAATTTTGTTCTTATAATTGAAATTTGAAACACTTTCGACTTTAGTTATAGTGCAACTCCTCTGATAGTACTGTTTCAGAATATAGACAAAAAAGTGGTTATTGGTAGAAACTGTATTACATTCCCAATATTTGAGTAACCTTGTTCTCTCTCCTCTCCCCTTCTAAAAGCCTCCCCAAAACTAATGATGTCCCCTTTAAATCTCCCTTTCCTCTTAATCATAGCCTACCATTTCTCACTCTCTAATCAACTAACTATTCAACTACTCCCTCCATTTCATATCAACTGTCACTTTTAGAAAAAAAAATAAATGCATAGTATGTGTCATTTTATCTTTTCATTGTAAATAAATTAATTATTTCTTTCCTAATTTGTCCTCAAATAAAGTATCTCCATTTTGCATCTATAACAACAACCAATTCTCCAATATTTATGCGGACAATTTAGTAAAATAATTGCACTAATTATTAAGTTATTTATAGTTTTTCTTAATCCTTGTGAACAAACCATGAATGACATTCAATTTGAAATGGAGTGAGAGGGGGTAACTAACAAAGGGAGATTAACCTAAACATTAACCTTGTCCTCAAGCTGAACAGCCTGTAGTTGTTTAAACTTTAAATAAAAACCATGCCTGGGTCCGGCTGTTTGAAACATGATAACCATGATACAAATGAAAGACAATACTCTCCCTCTAAGATTGAGGGGTGCAATAGTTGATGGTAGAATTTGATGCTATCCATAATAGCTGTGTTTCATGGTGTGATTTTGTTCCCTTAGCGAAATATATGTTGATAAACATTCTTTGTAGAGATTGTATCTACGAGCAAATATGTTAGTAACTGAATATGCATCTTGAGGATCACTTCAAAGTTGAAAAATATAACCAAAAAATATCATTAAGTTAGTTATATTGCCTAGTTGACTGGTAAAGTATTGTCATTTATTAGCTACTGTTTCAGTTGTCAACATACTGTCTTTTCCTTGTCCATCTTTGACCCAGTTGTTCAAATAAATCTAACACAACTTGTGTTTACTTACCAGATGGGGTCAAGTTTTTATATTGGATGCTCTTTCTAGATACAAGGCTTCTGATGCACGTGAAGCAGAAAACATCGTAGAAAGAGTTACCCCACGGTTACAGCATGCCAATTGTGCAGTTGTACTATCGGCTGTTAAGGTGATCAGATGTGTCAATATTAATGCATTGGTCATCACATTCTGCATGGTGTATTAACCACAATTGATAATGACATGTAGATGATCCTTCAACAAATGGAGCTCATCACCAGTACTGATGTGGTTCGGAATCTTTGCAAAAAGATGGCTCCTCCTCTTGTGACATTACTCTCAGCAGAACCGGAGATACAATATGTTGCCTTGCGAAATATCAATCTTATTGTACAAAGAAGACCAACAATTCTTGCTCATGAAATTAAGGTATTGGTCTAAATTTTAGTTTGTTAACTTGTCACTGAATTAAAAATTTACAATAAGCTCGGGCACTAGTGAAGAACTTCTCTGCTCTATTTTGGAGGAAGGGATGATTATGGACCTCCACTTTTTCAGAGGCAAATTGATTATGGACCTCTTATTCTATCTGTAGGTGTTCTTCTGCAAATACAACGATCCTATCTATGTGAAAATGGAGAAGTTAGAAATTATGATAAAGCTTGCGTCAGACCGAAATATAGACCAGGTAAGCTTTTACATCATCATACAGCTTTGAGCTCAATATATTCCTCCTCCTTCCCCCATTTTTTCATTGTGTTTTGTTAAACATAGTCTCCACCGTGATTTCAGTGAAACTACACAACTGTGTCTGGCCACAAATATGTTGGTCATTTACCAAGTCCCTTGGATAAGATTCATTCATTGGCCTTTTTAACTCTGCTTTTGTGTTCGTCATCTGTTTCTGTTTTGGTGGAAACTTTAATTTCGTACTTTATTTCTTATCTCTAATGAAATATATATTCTTTCTAATGAAAAGTATATTTCTATCAAAAACAATGATCAGGCTCTGTCCTGAACCCAAAGATACGAGTTGGTAAATTGAATGAAACAAATGAACAATTTTATTGAATGATCGAGAATAAGAGAGCGACTTCTCCACCAAGGGTTTCCTTTCACAAATAATTTTTGCATTTACACAAACTTTCTAATTCACAGAATGAATATTTTTTACTATTTTTTTCTAATATTTAATGTAGTCTCCTCCAACTAGCCCAGTTCCGTTACTAATTCTAACTACTTTAACTCCTCTTTTCTCCTTAAAGACTCACCTTTCTTTTATTAATTTGATGCAGAACTGCAGCTTTACTATGCGCATAGATATTTAATATTCTCCTGAAAATTTTGATCCATGCAGCTTCACTATTATTGGCATATCAATTGTGGGTCCGTTTTTTTTTTTTTTTATTGACCCATTGGTAATGATATTGGCAGGTTTTATTGGAATTTAAGGAATATGCTACAGAAGTTGACGTAGATTTTGTTAGAAAGGCTGTTCGTGCAATTGGTCGTTGTGCCATCAAATTAGAGAGAGCAGCTGAAAGATGCATTAGTGTTTTGCTTGAGTTGATCAAGATAAAAGTAAATTATGTAGTTCAAGAGGCAATCATTGTTATTAAAGACATATTTAGGCGATACCCCAACACGTATGGTTATCTTTCCTTATTTGTTGGCAAAAGACAGAAAAGTTAGTTAGCATTATACTTCAAACTTTATTTGAACATCTGCTCCATTTTGCAGATATGAGTCCATAATTGCAACTCTTTGTGAGAGCTTAGACACTTTGGATGAGCCCGAAGCCAAGGTATATGTTCTCTGAGTGCTTTTGTAATTGACATTTTGCATAAGCATGCTTTTACCTTTTCATTCACTTTCTTATGTGGATAGGCATCAATGATCTGGATAATTGGTGAATATGCGGAAAGAATTGACAATGCTGATGAGCTTCTTGAAAGTTTCTTGGAAAGTTTCCCCGAAGAACCTGCACTAGTCCAACTACAGTTGCTGACAGCTACTGTCAAACTTTTCCTTAAGAAGCCAACTGAGGGCCCACAACAGATGATTCAGGTCCTTCCTCATACTGATTTTTGTTCAATTGTGTGATTTGCTTATGTGTCATCTCTGGTACTCTTTCTGTTGTTAGCATTCCTATACCTAGAGTCGCCTAAGACTCGCATTCATGAACTATAGATAGGTTAATTTAAAGATATAACAATCTTTTTCTACCCAAATCGAGTTGGACAACCCTTCATGTTAATTCCTTTCCCTTTTTCTTCAAATGGTCCATATAAGCAATTTCCCTTTTTTTACTATCAATTGTTATATATCTTAAATTAAACAATTGTATACATTCGGTATTTAACAAACTTCATTGTTTCTATACTACCATATTCACAGCACTTGTTTTTCTGCGTGGTATGAGCTTTGATACATTTTTTTTTTCTTTTCAAAGAGTAAAATAGAAACCTGGCAATTTTGAGCTTATGTCTAGAACAATTCCTAAATTTATTGGAACCAAATCTGAAAGACAAATATTCCATTATATCCTTAGTTTTCTATTTATTTTGAGAGTGTTTTTTATACTGTTTCGTAAAAAAAATTATAGCCATTTGATTTACATTCTTCAGATTCTTCGATGTTAAGTTTAACTTTATAGCTTATCTTTACAGGTTGTTTTGAACAATGCCACTATGGAGACAGATAATCCTGATTTGCGAGATCGTGCATACATATATTGGCGTCTCCTCTCAACTGACCCTGAGGTTTGATTTCTTGAATTAGGATCCAGTCTATTTGGTCTTGAATCGTAGCAACATGTAGCTAATTAGTTGAGGCTGATACCTGGCTGACAATTGGATAGTAAAACTAAATTTATTAAAACTTTACATAGAAGTTCTTAATGTGCTCTATCATTCTCTTTAAAGTGTTAGGTATAATACACTAATATGATTGATGTACCTAGCTTTTCTCTCTCTCAAATTGTGTGTGGGTGTGTGTTAGACATAAATTATGTGCCCCACATTTGATGTATCTAGCTTGTCTTCCCCAGGCAGCTAAGGATGTCGTGTTAGCTGAGAAGCCTGTGATAACTGATGACTCAAACAACCTTGAACCTTCTCTACTTGACGAGCTTCTTGTCAATATTGCTACATTATCTTCAGTTTATCACAAACCCCCAGATGCATTTGTAACCCGCGCACATTCATCGGCCCAAAAAACTGAAGATGATGACTATCCTGAGGGAAGTGAATCTGAGTCATCTGCAAATCCTGCCAATGGTCCTGCGTCACCACCTACTTCCAGCTACACAATACCTGCATCTGTGGCACCTGCTTCACCTCCATTTGCTGCACCAGTCCCAGATTTACTTGGTGATTTGATGGGCATGGATAATAGTTCTCTTGTTCCTATTGATCAGCCAACTACTCCTTCTGGGTGAGTGAAATTAAGACGTAATTGTGTGTTACATGTGAAATTGCATACTGTAATTTGCTATGCATTTTATAAAAGTTGTGTATGATTTATTGTGTGATAAAAAGGAAAATGGTTGGATATTTTTCCTGTCCCCCTAAAACTGTGTGCTTTCACCCTCAACCTTTGAAATATGTCATTTGTGGTCTTTGTACTTTTTAAAACATGTCTGTTTGTGGTCCCTGTGGCAGACATCTAGAGACCATAAACGACATGTTTCAGAAATTGGGGGACAAAAACACATTTAACCAGAAAGAAAATATAATTGCTTTTGTATAGAAAAGGTGATTAATGATAATTCATGTGCTGTGTATTTAATAAATATTAAAACGTGTTCACGTGAGTTTAGGAAGGCCTATCAACATATATAATGGTTGAGCAGTTTCTGAAAGCTTCATTAACTTGCATTTTACATAATCATGCTTGATTATATCCTTTGCCCTGATTGCAGGCCTCCATTGCCTATTTTACTACCAGCTTCAACTGGTCAGGGTTTACAAATCAGTGCACAACTTACTAGGCGGGATGGTCAAGTATTCTACAGTATGTTGTTTGAGAACAATTCTCAAGTTCCACTTGATGGCTTCATGATTCAGTTTAACAAGAACACATTTGGTCTTGCGGCTGCTGGGCCCCTGCAGGTTACCATTGCATATATTGGTTTTTACATGAACACTTCAATCAAAATTCAGTTCTAACAGATGGCTTGTTGCTTTTCAGATTCCACAATTGCAACCTGGAACATCTGCTAGGACACTCCTTCCCATGGTTATGTTCCAGAACATGTCCCAAGGTCCTCCTAGCTCAGTTTTGCAGGTTGCCTTAAAAAATAACCAACAGCCTGTATGGTATTTCAACGATAAAATCTTATTCCATGTATTTTTTACTGAGGATGGTAGAATGGAACGTGCCACTTTCCTCGAGGTATACATTTCCAATCATTTGATTCTTTAATGTGTAATTTTTTTTTTCTTTAATGGGATTATTTCTATATGTTGTTAAGGACTAGGGGATGAAGTGATTTTTTAAACAAATGCAATAATTGCCACTTTGCATGATTAATACTTGAATGTAGAAATTGAAACATAATCCTTAACTCTGTTGCAGACATGGAGATCCCTTCCTGATTCAAATGAAGTTTCAAAGGACTTCCCTTCCATTGTGATTGGTGGCGTAGACGCAACCGTGGAACTACTGGCCACATCAAATATATTCTTTATTGCAAAGCGCAAGAACGCAAACCAGGATGTGTTTTACTTCTCAGCTAAAATGCCTCGAGGGATACCATTATTAATTGAACTTACCACAGTGGTTGGAAACCCTGGCGTCAAATGTGCAATCAAGACACCAAGCCCTGAAATGTCACAATTTCTCTTTGAAGCCATCGAGACTCTTCTTACGAGTTAATATTATTTTTTATTTTTGCGTTGCATTTATTTCTTTTTGAATTTAATTTTGTTTATACATTGTTTATGTTAGTATATTTGACACACATTCCTACACAGTGTTGTTTAAGTTGGAAAAAATTCACTCACTGATGCATATATAGCTGTGGTTTTGTGGACAGCATTTGTTGAGAGGTTGGATGGCTTGTAATATTCTGTTTTGTAAAACAATGATCACTTCGATGCTATTAGCTTTCTGTATTAGACCAATTTTTTTTTAATCTTTACATAACCCTTCATCTAGCCCAATAATTAAGAGGATCAAGATAAGTTGAAATTGGGTACAGATAAATACATTAATTAATGATTAATTTTGTAATGAGAAACTCTCAAATCAACATTATAGTTCAACGAATAACATTGAGCTGCGGAGGTTTGTGAATCGTCATTTAAAAAACATATATATGCATCCCATTTCTTTAATCAATGTATATGCGTAACATTTTATTTGAAAAAACTGAATGCCTAACTCTGACTTTTTAGGAAATTGATACTCTAGTAGTACATTATTCCAGAGTTTGATCGTAAAATCTGTTAAAAGAATAATAATTATTCTAACACATTTAATACATATATTAGAATAAAATAAAGTAGTTTAGAGATTACTTTAAAGATTTAAAAAAAATTATAAACTATCGTTTTGTTTACAATTATAAAATATAATCTTGTATTTATTTATCTTCTATTAATTTTTGTTTTCTTTTTCAAAAGTTAATCAAAATAAATTTTCATTTTTAACATAAAAATTATTTTTGAAAAAAAACCTTATACAAACATAATTATAACATTAAAACTGAATTTTTACTTAAAAAGGTAATTTTACCTTTAAATAATCTTAAACACAGTCTAAATTAAATTAACTTAAATAAATCAAAGGTATATGAAGAAGGAGGTTTTAGATTCAAGTTCGGGAGATTAACATAAATATTAATTTCAATCATTTGCTTTATTAAAAAAAAAACTAAACTAAAATTAATCGATTTGATTGCTGGTTGTAATAATAATTTTTTATTTTCACGGTGTTAAAGAAAAAGAAAAAAAAACTAACTGAAATCAATTTGTAACGGAAGAGTAAACGTGGCAGGAGCAATGAAAGGAATTGGATAAGGATTTGTGATAAGACAAAGAGCAACACTGAGAAAAGAAAAAGAAAAAAAGAAGAGGGAAATGAGGTGAATCGAAGCGTACCAATCTCATCAAATCAATGGCGCCAACTTCATTACCTCTCAATTTGAATTTCAAGATCACTGCCACCGCCACCAAGCTCCCCGAGTTGCCGGAGAATATCGGCAACTCAAGAGTGTTGGTCCTCGGCGGAACCGGTCGTGTCGGAGGATCAACCGCCACCGCTCTCTCCAACCTCTGCCCTGACCTTCGGATCGTCGTTGCGGGTCGAAACAGGTCAGTGCAATGCTCAACTACACACACACGTGCATCTAACACTGTCCAATGTAATAAACTCTAATCGCTGTAACAGAGAGAAAGGCGAAGCTCTCGTTGCAAAACTCGGCGGCAATTCAGGTTTCGCGCGTGTTGACATTGATGACGTCAATTCACTTGAAACTGCGTTGAAAGGTGAAATTTCAATTTCAATCTCAGCATTTGTTCTGTTTCGTGTTTGTTTGTAAATTGAATTTGGTTATTGATGTTGTTGATGCCGATTATATATAGTGTTAGATTTTCATCTGCAGGTGTGGATCTTGTAGTTCATGCTGCCGGTCCTTTCCAACAGGCAGAAAAATGTAGCGTGCTTGAAGCCGCCATAAATACCAAGGTCTCTTGTATTATCACACTGTTTAGATAAATAATTAAACTAAAGGTTTCCGCATAAGCTCCTTATCAAATAAGTGTTTATGTATAAGACTATAAGCTATTTTTATAACAAAACTTAAAATAAAGTCAAATTGTTATTATATAATTATAAACTGTGTTCATAAGTTATCATAGAGAGTTTGTGAAAATAAACTAAAAACAGTTTATAGAAATGTGACAAGCCGTTTCCATTAGTTTTTCCAAATAGTATCACAAATATTTATGTCAATAGATTAACTCAAATAAAACAATTTAAATAGGCCTTATATCTTCTATCAATAATTAACCGGTTCAAAATGTCTCTATAAATCTATGCTTATATGATACATGTATCTTCCCTTTGCATAACTATTTTTTGTTTGGTTCTTTTTTCTTCTTTCCTTTTTGGTATATTTTTGCTGCAGACTGCATACATTGATGTTTGCGACGACACGACCTATGCGTGCCGTGCGAAATCCTTAATGAGCAGGGCGTTAGCCGCAAATGTTCCAGCTATAACAACTGCAGGAATATACCCTGGAGTGAGCAATGGTACTACCCTATTTCTTCATTATTCTTATGTTTGCCATCTCATTGTTAGAATTATTTGTTCACCAGTTATATTAAAACTGATTTAGATAACCCTTGACTGTCTAAACTCTAAAGTGATATTTATAGAAGAATTGTATGGAGTTATAGTGAGCGAGAATATTTTTGCATCTGCTTTTAAGTATATGCTGTATTTTGATTACTAATACTTCCTGCAATTTTGTCTTAGTCATGGCAGCAGAGCTAGTCCGAGCTGCAGAAAGTGAAAGTGAAGATAAGCCTGAGAGGCTAAGGTGATGGTTTCTCTCGAATAGTTCTGAAGTTTATGATTTTTTTATACCAGTGCAAATACGTTGCTATGTCATTACTTATCTTACCAGTCGGATATGTTATCTTATGTTCTTTACTTGATATGATATGCCTAGACAACTAAGATAGTTGAGAAGCAAACTTAATGTAATATATTGAAACGCCATAAGGCCCATCTTTGTTGTTGTCAAATTATTTTTAGTCAACCAGGGACAGATAACTTTTTTTTTCTGGGCTCTGATGTTGATTTAGCCTCTTATAAGCTCCTATGGTCAACTCAGGTTCTACTACTACACAGCTGGAACTGGTGGGGCTGGTCCAACCATATTAGCCACGAGTTTCTTGCTGTTGGGAGAGGAAGTAGTTGCATATAACAAAGGTTATTCTCTAGAGAGTTTGTTCAAGTTATGCTTTTATCTAGATTAATTACCATTTTGTTTGTAGGATTAAACGATGGTGCTGGAATGTTCAACTAGGAGAAAAGATCAAACTGAAGCCATATAGTGGAATGCTCAATGTTGACTTTGGAAAAGGGATTGGCAGAAGAAATATTTATCTGTTGTAAGTTCATTATTTTATAGAAAGTGTTAGAAGTCAGAATATTCCTATTCCCTACTAACCATGATTCAAAAACCAACTAATAGTTATAAGGGCATATTTGATTGTAGTATTTACATATGTTTTTTGTTCGTAAAAATAAAAAAAGAAACAAAAAAACACTTGTAGGTTTTTTGTAATTGTTTGTTCTTAAAACTTGGTCTTGTCTTTTAGTTTTTAGATCAAGAAATCTAGAACAATAGAGTTGTTTTTATGTTTTGTTTTTTTCTTATTTATTTGTATCTATTGTTTCATTGTTGTTATCCATTTCCGTAATCTGACACATTTTGTCACCAGTGCTGTTAATGCAGCTGCTTTCCATCACTCTTCACCACTGTCACCGTCATCGAAACTCGACACCCTTCAACATGTTTTCAATGCAAATTAATCAAAGTTTTTATGTTCTCTTATCTCTAAAAATATTTTCAAATTAAAATACTTGTACTAATTAGTTCTTTTTTAGTTTTGTTCGGAAAGAGTTAGGAACACAATTGGACAAGCCCTAAGTGTTTTTCAGTCATATTATATGTACTAGGATATATGGTCAACAAGAAATTGATTTTACTACCCCTATATATTTGCTTTCTTCAGAAATTAAGATTCCACTTCAATACATGGTTTTCAGGAATTTGCCAGAGGTTAGAAGTGCTCATGAAATTCTTGGAGTGCCAACTGTAAGTGCTAGATTTGGAACATCGCCATTTTTCTGGAATTGGGGAATGGAAGCAATGACAAAACTTCTTCCATCGGTATGCTCGAGTCACTTAGATATTGGTTTGAATATCAATGAGCAAAACTTAAACTTTACTACATATTCATATTTGTTTATTTAGACTGCGTTTTGTTGATAGCAATGAAATTAAGTTTTAACTTTTAAATGGAATGGACATGTATAAAGTTGATCAAACTATAATTTTCTGCGTCCTACCCAAAGCTTCACTCACAATTTCTCCCCCTTCCTCTCTCCTTTCTTGTCCTTTTATCCTATTTCTATTATTAGTTTTTTTTGCAGTGCACCCTCACCATGTGCTGATGACACTTCCCTTGCACACTATTCACGACAGCCTCTAAAATCAACTGCTGCTATTCCCCCTTGCTATTGTACAACTTAGTACAGAATCTACAAGAATGCAACAGGAAAAATATTCAACCAAACTTCCTTTCACCAGAAATCAATGAATCTGAAGAGTTAATTTCTCAGTTTCTTGTTAATAGGGATCTTTTATTTATTTAGCATCAATATTTGTTAAAACCCACATTCCTGCAACATAATAAGGTTACTGTTAAGTTAATAGACAAGAACAAGATGCCAAACTGTGGAAACATGAAAGAAAATTTGGAAAAGGAATTTAAATGTGAAATAACATACACATATCATGAGAACGAAAATACGAAATTAATGTACATGTTAATTATTATGCGAATGACTTTGAGCTAAAATACAGGAATATTTGAGAGACAGAAGTAAAGTCCAAAGGTTGGTGGAGTTGTTTGATCCTGTTGTTCGAGCAACAGATGGGTTTGCCGGAGAACGTGTATCAATGAGGGTGAGGCAAATGAAAATTATTAATCATCTTGTTCCTTTTAAAATTGCTGTTGAATTGTTATGTTGTTTACATGAAGTACATAAATAAATTATGTCACCTTCTGATCTACATTCACCTCAAACTAAAAATATCCTTATCTTCTGAACAGGTTGATCTGGAATGTTCAAGTGGACGTAATACAGTTGGCATTTTCAGCCACAAGAGTCTTTCGGTGTAAGTTGTTCCTTTTCTTTTTTCTTTTCTTAGGTGACATTTTATTTTTGCATTATTTAAATGATTCAAGGAATGACTATTGAAAATATTTTACAATACCATTTTTCATAATTTTTACTCTATGCATTGAAGTGAAACATACAATATTTTAACTACACATTGTATTTATACCATTATAAAAGGAATTATAGCTTTCATTTTTAAATTAGTTTTAGTAATCCACATACTCTGTCAAACTTAAGCAGTTAGAATTAGAAGGGACTAATGGTGAGTAGCATTGGCAACAAGTTTCAAATCTTGACCGTATTATTATTGTTATTTTGGAATTATATAAACTCTTCATTGTTAGTAACAATATTTCAGAGAAATAATTGCTTTTTCATAAAAGCACTCACAATTTTTCACTTTGGAGTGTTTTTGGTCCAAATTTCCTTATCCATTTTTCATAATACACAAAATGCCAGACATGGATTTTTTAAGCATTTGTCTGCAGGTGATTGCTCATCCACCCTTCATTTTTGTTCACAAAATGTTAAATACACTTAATTTTTCACTTCCAGAAGCTCCTCCCCGGTAAAATGCCGTGTTCGTATTACCCGATTGCCACTTCAGTTGACCAAACAGAGAATATTATGGATCCCACAAGTACAGAGCTAAATAGAAGTACTCTGCAATTACATTTTACAACATAATACTAGCAATTGATTGATAAGATGATATTGTGGGCCCCACACTGAGGCAGGGTCCGCACATATAATTTAGAATTTTTGTTATAAACTCGTGCATGCTGATGCTATACGTAGTGTTTGCTATTAGTTATGACAATTCAGTATGCACGTGTTTTAGATCTGTAGGAATTTCCACAGCTGCATTTGCACTTGCAGTTCTTGAAGGGAGCACGCAACCTGGTGTTTGGTTTCCCGAAGAGGTATATTTGTATCTAACTTTCCATCTTTGTTCTTTTTATGTTGGTTACATTTTAGAGGTGTAATATCAGCAAACAAGTTTTCTTTGTGCTGTAACTATTTCATCAAATGCAGACTCAAGGACTTCCAATTGAAGCGAGAGAAGTTCTTCTCAACCGAGCTAGCCAGGGAACTATTAACTTTGCAATGAACAGGTTAACTTTCTAACCTTTGTGTTGGTTTTACTGTTATGTATTATGAGACTTGGTGGAAAATTTTAACTATCGTGATTTCTTTTTCTTTTGCTTTTGAAAAATAAACAGGTCACCATGGATGATTGAAACAAATCCAAAGGAACTTGGATTAGGAATATATGTATGAGTTTTCCATACGTAAGTCAGTATATTTCAGCAAAGCTCTTCCTGTTGTAGTGCAAGGCCGTAGGTGTATATAGCTCTTGAGAGTTGAGATCATTGCTTTCTTCTATGCACGTATGATTATAGCCTTTGAACGTCTTTAACAAATAATATTATTCTCGCAAAATACATTATGCATTTTTTAAGTTACACGAAAATAATAGATTAATTTTTTTTCTTTTGATAACCACAATTATTTATCTTTTTTTGTTGTTGTCAAGTTTATCTTTTATGTTTGTAAATATTTATATTGATGATATAATTTTAAACAAGTAAAATTGAAATTTAAAATTCAAAATTCTCCCAATAATTTCATGTTATTTTTAAGAAATTTTGATTACAATAATCATAAGAACATAAATCATAAATCAATTTTTAAAAAAATAATTAAATAAAAGAGAATTCAAGTAAGATTCATTTGAAGGTGTTTGAAATTAAATCCAAAATTCTCTTTATTTATATCATGAAATCCCATATTATGTTGCACTTTATATGATTGATAATATAACTTAAAGTAAAATTTTAAAAATCTCTAATTAAAAATAATTAAAATGAAATTAAAAATAAAAATAGATAACATTTGTAGTTTGTTACGAACATAAAAAATTAATTTGATAGACGAAAGAAGTTAAAACGATTAATTTAATATTTTTGTGTAACTTAAATAACTACATAAATATATTTTTCCAATTATTCATTATCATTATTCTTAATATTATTCTCCTTATTTGAGAATCATTACATTAACTAACTAAATAACGACCAAACTTATCTTTGGCATAGTAGAAGTTTCATGTTCACTATTAATTTTATTTTTTTATTTGGAGGGATAAAAGTTGGGTCAGTTTAAATCCTCATATGAATAGTGATTTCATTTTTTTATCATTGAGGAAAATATTTACTTCACCCTGGCAAAACTGCAACTGCTGTTTTTGTAATTACAATCTTTGACGTGGTATTACAATTTAATTTCGTCTGTACACCTCAATATCAACATCCTGTAAGAGTCTATAATTTACGCAATTCAAAAAATCAGATCTTTCAACCATAATGCAAAAAATTTCAAGCTTCCTTTACACTGCCAAGCCAACACACCAACTCCTTGCTTAAATTCATGGTACTGTAAAATTGCTCATCAAATGCAACCACATATTTCTCTTGTCGAGAGAAGAATCCTACCTCCCTAAGCAACCCGAAGCATTGACCAGCTAGTTTCTCCAACTGCTATGTCATAGATAACGTATTGCAGGACTCCTGCACTCTTCTAAACTCAAAGGATTGAAGCTGCAAAAAACCAACTGCTATGTCATAGATAACGTATTGCAGGACTCCTGCACTCTTCTAAACTCAAAG
This sequence comes from Cicer bijugum, assembly GCA_037974875.1. Taxonomy (NCBI): domain Eukaryota; kingdom Viridiplantae; phylum Streptophyta; class Magnoliopsida; order Fabales; family Fabaceae; genus Cicer; species Cicer bijugum. Next base: position 5,710,002 of record JBBPBT010000938.1, on the reverse strand, counting down.
GATTGAAGCTGCAAAAAAATTGGCAGACCAAATGCAGCAGATAAACTAAAAGCACCCCCTAACAAGGTCCCATTCCATGACTCGCACTGCAATCTAGATCCTAACCGGATTAACATTCCATGCAACTTTCGTTACTTCCTACTTGATCGGTCAGCTTCAGAACTTCGAGAAGACGAATTACCGTATGATCTCCAAACCTCTCTCCATTGTCTCCTGTTGGATTGTTCAGATGGGCAATACTGATTCTCCACATTATTTCTACCCATAGTTCCAGGGCGTCTCTTTTGGGCATGTCTCATTTCTTCTTCTGCATCATACCGTGCCCGCTGCAAAAATAGAACAACAACAATATGAATACAAAGGTTAATATGCTAGAGCTTGAAAAACTAGAAGGACTTATACAGCCCTTGAACACGATTCAATTACATATTTGTTGTGGAGGGGAACACACACAAACACATACGTGGAGAAGAAGCCTTTTTTTAATTCCTACTTGCAAGGTATAAGCTTCTGATAGGAGGTCAATGGCAGCTATTAATTGGCTTAATTTTCAGACAAAAACACTTCTCATATAACAACATTAACATGTCAACAACTCTAAATCCTTATTCACCACTAAAAGAAATTCACAGGATTAGATCCATAGAGCAATTGACGCAATTGGTCTCCATAAAAAACCAACATTTGTAAAACCCTATAAAGCAATCATCTCATCTACCATTGTTATTTGAAAATATATATAATACCTTTGCAGGGTCTGACAAGACAGCATATGCCTCTCCAATTATTTTGAAAAGCCTATCAGCATCTCTATGTACTTCCTCAGAAATAACCTTCCACATCCCATCATCTCCATGGTCACTTTTTGTCAAAGACTGGCAAGCCTACAGAATAAAATAACATGTGAAAAAAGTTATTCATATATCAGATCTAACTAAGTTTTCAATAAACAACCTTATCCGGATGATGTCTAAGTGCAGCTTTCCGATAGGCCTTCTTGATTTCAGATATTGAAACAGATGGTTCGACTCCCCTGCCATCATAATGTCAATCAGATGATAGCCTTACATGATAATGCTATATTTACCAAAATTAGCAACAAATAGGTTTCAACATTATGCTTGAAACACATCTAACATGGAATGATGACTATTATAAAATGGCATAGCATCAAAATAAATCTTTGTGAGTCTACCATGTTCTTTTACAGAGTACAAGTAGCATGATAAGTTAACAACATTTACTGATTTTTTGGGTACTCCATTAGAGTTTAACTATGAACCCCTGTCAACGAGAAGAGTTAAAGTGTAACACTATTGATGAAAATTTAAACTTCACTGCAATGATTTGCCACTTTCATGTTTATGGATTGTTGTTTAAAAAACTTGATCAAGTATTTATAATAAACCAACAAAAAGGTTTCCCAAATTGAGCTTTTTAAAAATATTAATTATGGATTTTGGATGAGCCTTAAGGGAATTATTACCTAAAATCTAAATGCAGTCTTTGAATAGTTACATATCTATCCCTACCATGAGCCTACATTTAGTCCAGAACTATTAAGCTTACCTAATTCATTTGCAAACCCTGACATTAAGTTTATTTAGTTTCTGACCCTGGATATGGAAAAATGGATCACTAAAGTTTAGCAACCAAAGAAGGAAGATTATTAAACCTTCCCTTTATGTCTGAAAATTTCCCATTTCAACCTATGGATTGTGTGAATAGTTTTGGCATAGAAATACACATAAAAGTAAAATTGATAGTGACTGGTGATTTTCAGGAAAACTTTGACTGATTCTAAAATGGGGTTAATTAATCTGTTATAGATATAAGAAAAAGGAGTGCTAATGGCTTACAAAATAAGATACATATCAAGAGGGATCTCCTTTCTGGCTTCCTCCTCTAGCTCGGAGAGCCGAATGCTATGTTGTTTTAAATCATTGGTATAATTAATTAATCTATCAGAGGTTCCTTTATGATTGGCATTATCCTCTATTCCCTTACGGAGAAGAGTGACAAGTCTCCTAAGATCATTAGCTGCTTGGTAATAATCTCGGATCATCTCATACAGACTTGCACGTCTAGAAAGTGCCTGCAAGAGTGTAAAAACATTTTTCTCATATTATCCTGTGCATTTAAAATCCTAAATAAAGCAATTCTTAAAATGCAAAAGTTAATATAGATAAAACAGGGAAGGAACAGCAGGGTTTTAAATCTCTAAGTAACAGAAAGTTCCCAAGAACACAATGGTAGCATATACAATCAGCTATTGATTGAATATGGATAACGCTCATCAAACTGGTCAACAACTTATTCCTAGTTTCTATATTTGACCTGAACCCCGTCTGATTCAGTTATAAGTACAAAATCTATAAAAAAAATTAATAAGTTCCAGTTGAAGAGAGAAACCTTAAAATAATTTCCATCAAGAGCTATAGCCAGACTGCAATCTGCGACAGCATCAGTTATTTGACCTAATGCTTTATATGCAGCGGCACGATTACAATAACATACAGCTGCAAATGGACGAGACTCCACGTTACAAGATAAAACAGATGTATAGTGTTCAACAGCTTCTGCGTGTCTGCCAGCCTGATATGCTTCATTCCCTGCAGTCTGCATTTGAATAGATTTACATCAATCCTGGTCAAAAGCAATTTACAAGTTACAGAAAACAGGACAGACTGAATTAAACTGATGAATATTTCCTTGAATACAACATCAATGAGGCATATGAAATTTTTTTTCTTGATGGCAGAGAAGTTGTATTAGAAAAGAGTACAGAAGCACAACGGAGGAGGATAAATTATCAATTTAAAGGAAACTAGAGAATATTATTGAGTAGTATGTGTAATGATTATTAGGATGGACTGGCACAAATTATACCAGTACTAATCCTCACTCCTTAGTACTGCTACACACAGAGGTAGCCCAAGGGTTTATGTGTGCTTTTTTATTAAATATGAATTAATTTTATTTTATAATAATAATATAAATATTTCTAAAAAAATACCAAAAACAGAAATGAGTAGCTTTTGAGGGAAAAAAAGAAACTAAAAGAAAAAGTGATATTCTAAGAATACTTCTTTTCAAAGCCTACCCATATACATCAAAAAAAAAATCAAGTCGGTGTCTTAGGAATCGCGTTATATAATAGGAGCATTTTTATCCCCGGCTTTATTTAATTTTACAAATTCTAACAGGAGAGTATATGCACAATACATTTTTCACCAAGAGCAACAGCACACACAACCCATGCAACTACTTTTAACAACAGAAATATACAGACGTGTTCAAGGCTCTGAAAGCATAAAAGTATACTTTTAACAACAGAAATCTTCTAGACATTAAGCAAACAAAAAATGAAAATCTAAACGGTCATCATTGTATAAGCTGACCTTATGCTGCAAGAGTTCGCATACAGTGGCAGCTAGTGGTATAAGTGAAGCCAAAGCCTTGCTTCCACTCCTGCAAGGACACAGTATTAAAGCTGATGATAAAAAGATCACCATCACTGTCAAATATTCATTTTTATTTTGCCTTTTCTGCTTGCCCCTGATATGGGGAAGAAGAGGGTGAATGGCTTATAGGATGGTAATGATTACTTGTTAATGGCGGACACCTTTTCCTCTTGTTGTTCCAGCAAAGAAAGACCTTCTTCAAGCTTTCCTATGTGAAAATAGGCTTTAAGCATCATTGAACATCTCCATAGTCTGAAGTAGAAGACTTTTGAGAGTTCTGCATTATCCAGATATGTGACTTGGCAACCAGCAGCCATTGGATAAGCATTCTTCTCAGCAGAGCTAAGGGTCTCGTCACACAGCTGAATCACCTCCTCGTATCTACACAGCTGATATTTGAAACAAAAGTTATCGAACAGAAAATCAATTAGTTACTACTCTAAAAGACTTATGCTGACTCTTGAGTTTCAACATTATTAGATTTTACTTGAGAGAAAATACATCAACTGTAACTTCGAAGTGACATATACTCTATTAAACATAATTTAAGCTTTAATGAAATTGCAGCATACTATAAGAATGAAGCACCAACCCTTAAAAGAGCCTCTGCTTTCATTTCAAGCAATTTTTCAGAGTACACACTGATCATCAAAGCCTCGTTAATATGTTTCAATACCCTCTCTGCTTCGGAGGATGTTCTTCTTTGCAAAAGCTCAGCAGAATGATAAATGAAATCTGATACTTTCTGCCATCCAGTGAAAATACTTATCAGTCAGGAAGATAGGGTGGACATCAACACCATAGCCAGTTAAAAAATTGCGAATTCAAAAAACCTCTGGATTTTGTGGAAAATGAAGAAGAAAATGTAAAATCAACACATCCATCAAGCAGTAGACTGTTGTTGCACAAAAGAAAGCAACATACAATCTCTCTCTCTCTTCTTTACCTATCTATAATTGCATGGGCTCCACTTTGACAATATTTCAAAACTTTCATTATAAAAAAATTTCCAATAATTTAGAAACATAAATCAATACATGCTTACAGATATAATAGCAGAAAGTCTTTAAATACCCCCCCATAGCAACCTTGGTGGTGATGCCCAAACTCCATAGTTGAATTAAAGACTAAAACATAATTTATACTAAAAATGGCTAAATGTACTTTGAACCATGGTGAGCAAGGTGTTAAATCGTGGTCGAGCGATCATTGATATTTCAAACTAATTTGGTCATATATACGGTTTATGTGGCCACAAATGCTGTCACAGAGGCATCAAGAACCTTAATGCTGCAGCCAGAGTCACGCTTGTGAACCATTTTTTAAAACCTTGCTTACAAAAGTTTTCCCGTTGAAGGCTAATATAATACAATACCAAACTAGTTCAATGTAAGAAGTTTTTTATATTAATTAATCGCAATTGCAGCATATAGCTAATAAAAAATCTTTAACCGATGATTAAAGCCTCCATACATAATATATCAAGTTATCTATGAAAATAATTATAAGTAATCAAACCTGTGCATTTTGTAAGCCATTGGAGGCTTCCACCGCAATTTTTCGATCTACAGAAACATCAGTTCCTGATTGCAAGCACCTTTTGAAATATCGTGATGCATCTTCAACTTCTCCCAGAGCAAGATAACAACTTAAACAAGAACGAAAACAAAGTGACTTAAGGTGTACACCCATTAATTTAGATGCTTAAAACTATACTGGTGAAGTGCGGGCATGCAAGTTGCTAGACACTGTTTACATATTTACAATATTTACATATTAAAAATATATAAGTAAAATGTATTTTCCAAATCTTTGAATAATAATCAAGCATTAGGTGCTAGAATCCAATATAGTCAGACTACTAGAGGGATAAGAGTTCTCTTAATGGATCCACCACTTCTCTACCGCAAGAATAATTAGTCCCACTGATACTGTTCAGGGTTTGTTCATGTAAAAAAATAGCCGCCAGTTTTATAATGCCTTCTCACCTACCCTACCTAGTTAACTTCAACTATACCTAATAACCCTAATGCATCTATTTTGTACCCAAGAAGACCCTAATCTTAAAGCTTTTGTCATCCTATATTAAACATAAATTTATACAACTACAATACTGCCAAAAAAAATGTTAGAACCAAAAATGGAGACTTACTTTGCAGCTCTGAGTTGCGCCTTGAGGAAATTTTGATCTATTTCAGCAGCCAGCCTACAATCTTCTATTGCATCTCTCATCCTACCAAGAGACATGTGTGTGGCAGCCAGGTTGCTATAACATAGAAGCAAAGCCCTGAGACAGCTCCGAGATGCTTGTTCTTTAGATACACAACTAAGTCCTTGTTTGTAACAATTCTCAGCCATAGACAAATCCCCGTTCTTGTAGGCAATATTCCCTCTGATTTAGAGCACATTTAGTATTGTGAGTAACAGTTTGCAATGTTGATAGAGTATTGAGCTTTGAGCCCAAATCAAATGACCTATTTTTTTAAAGTTATTTTATTGTGCAAATTACATTTTTGGTGCCGATTTCATTTCACAGATCAGAAGCAATTGTAAAAAACCAGGGCTTGTAATCCAGAATAACAAAAACCCAAGTACAAAATAAGCAAGTGATTGCAAATATGACATTAAATTTAGAACTATAATAAATATATATACTCACCGAAGGCGCCACTTTTCACATGCTTCCGCAGAAACAGAATCCTCATTCACATCAGAATCCTTTGTTTTGGGTTGAGGAGAAGACACTTTGGCTTTTATGTCTTGCCCTGTTGCAACAAGAGGCTTTCCAGAAACCGCAGCAAATGCCACAGACGATGACGAATAAGGAACCTTTATGCTTGGCATGTAGTTGTAAGAATCATGACCTACATTTACCCAATTTTTCTTTTTGTTATTGCGTTTTGGGCTAGACGATTGAGCATCAGCTGAAGAAGCAGCAGCAAAGGTGAATGCAGACCCACTCACACTTTCATTTCTCGAACTAAAACTACCACCAAGATTCAACATTCTATCACCATCACGGGATTCAGTTTCTGCGTGTGTACCGGCCAAATCATTAGTTAGGTCCACACTACTACTAACAGATTTAAAGCTTTCAGTTTCAACCCCAGAAACAGACTCATCCTTTTTCACTTCATCAGCACAAATATTTTCATGTATATCACACTCTGAATTTCCTTCCTTTGTATCTCCACTTCCGCACGCAACTTCACTACTCTCATTTATATTCATGTTCTCAGTTGCCTCAATCAAATCTTCATCAATGTGATCAACAAAACTCATTGATACAGAATCATTAGCATCAACACCAATCGACTCATTCGATGTCACAGAACTTTCCCTCGAGGTTTGATTCTCAGCCAGTTTCTCCCGATAAGGAGAGACATCCATAGGCGAATAAGCCTCAAAGGAACCATGAGGTTGATCTTGTTGTGAAACACTTCCTTTAAAAACAAAACCATGCCCATTCCAAGGTTGGGCTTGTGTAGAATGCTTCAGATTCACTCTACTTTTATTCATTCTCACATTGCCACTTTTTTCCTTCACTTTTCCTTCTTTGCCACCAATCTTTGGTGCATGCGTTTTAAACTCAACAAAAGATGACCCTGAAGTTTCTGGTTTACTATGAAACACAAATTCATCCCTCTTATTCATTTCAACAGGTTGAAATAACACAGAAGCCGAAGTGGATGCCGGAGATAATGGTGATGATGATGATGACATTGCAGATGAATTGCATAAATTAGGTTCAACATTTTGGTCAACTAGGTTAAACTTGTTTTTCATTACATCATTTTCATTCACATTCAAATTATTCATTTGGTTAATAACCGAATTAGCTGAATTTTCATCACAAACTACATTGTTACCTCTTCCAATTTTCTCAGTTTCTTTAATGCTGAGTTTCTTCTTCAACTCGTTTCCGAGTTCCAACTCAACACGTGCGTTATCAAAACCTCCTTTATCTTCCGTTACGATTTTCAACTTACTCATCATCTCTTCCGGAAGCGTCGAGAACAAGCTTCCATCGGCGTTCGCGAAACCCTCGCCTCCGATTTTGAGATTCCTCAATCGATCACTGATCCGCTTATCGAAACTCGAAGAGGAATCGAGATTATCTGATCCGAGGAAGGACGCGGCGGCATTGGCGACGGCGCCGTCGCGATTGAAGGTGTAGGCATTATTGTGTTTGCGAAGTTTAACGAATCTTGGCTTCGAGAGACCGGAAACGGAAGGGGTGGTGAAGGTGAAAGCTGACGTGGAACCTGAGTTTGCGTTGGAAAAATGATCGTCACCGGCGTTTGACGGTTCCATTGATCGTTGAATCGAAAATTGAGAGATCGTGCTAGTTCGATATTGGAAACATGTTGAAATCGAACTGTTCCTTTTCTATTCTGATTATTATTTAATATTATTATTATTATTAATCGATTATTCTTTCGTTTAAGCAATTATTGAAAATGAAAAAAAATATGCTTAAAAAAGTAAGGAGAAATTCTTATTACCAATGCTGCAACAAAATATGTCTTTTTGTGATTTGTGTAATTCAACTAATAGTCTAAGTAATTATAATATAATTATATAACATAAGTTTTTTTTGTTGTTGAAAGGAACATAACATACATAAGGTTGTGACTTTTGTTTTTCCCCTCTTAAATTTTGTTAGACCTGTGTCATTTATTACAACTGAACTAGAGAATATATGAATGAAATATTATCTTTTTTTTTAGATATAGCATGTTCCGATATTTCAGGTTGGTTGTGAATGATTTTGTAAACAAACATGCTTAAGTAATGTTGCTACTCAAGTTTTTTTGTTTTTGAAAAAAGAAAATAGGTTCGACCAACGATAATTGGTAGTATTATATATGGCTTACGACGGGTGATGTTTGTTAAATGTTGTGACTTCGTATTAAGATAGGTTTTTAGTTCAACAAATAAAGATATTTATAGATAAATAATAAATCAACCGATTACAAACCTTAAACTATTTGGATCTCAAGCAGCTTAATTGAGGCGGTTCATCTATAGTGTTGCTAATTTGCTGGGTGAATAAATGATTTATTATAAATCCACTCATGAACTATAACAAAAAAAAAAAAAAAAGAAATCCATGAATAATTATTTTGAATGAATAAAATAATGTGAATTTATTCGCCATATTTTTTGAAAAAAATTGTGAGTTTTTTTACTTAAAATATTTTATTTTTTATAAAAATAATATTTTATTTTTTATAAAAATAATATTTTATATCCATGAACAATTTTCTAACTCCATGGCAAATGCAAGAATCTATATTCATGATAACTTCTGCATTCTAAAAAATATATATGTAGGGTATATTAAGTGAGGGTTTTTTTTAATTCACACACACATCTCCTTCTTTTTCACGACTGCACTTCCTCTTAACGAAGGTTTTATGGAAACACGCTAATTCACTAATAAGTAAAGTGGCGAGAACATTCCCTATACAATCGCTTTGTAACAAAATTTCAATCATATGAGAAATACTATCTAAAATACATAAAGGAAAAAAGAGTATACAAGGCATTATTTTTTTATTTATTTATTTATTTTTCTTTTTGGGAATGATGTTAGAACTTAAATATTAGTTATTTGAAATTTATAGATTAATAGTGTGTAAATTGAACAAATAAAGAAGTACCACTAGTAATATCTTTATAAGGAGGAGACATGATATTTATATAATGTCTATGATATTCAATTTTATGAAAAAGAGAGTACGTATTCAAATCGACCACTATAGGAGGAGGCGTAATTTTTAGATGTGCCTCAATGATATTCAATTTTATGAAGAAGAAATAACGTATTCAAATGGACTATCACACACGCACTCCAAGTCGCTCTTTCAATTCCACTTCTCTCAATTTTCACAAAATTTGCTCAAATGAGATACATAATTCCTCTATAATTATACTATTCCACTTAGCTTACAAATTACACTAAATCTCCAAAATAAATTTGAATTTTCTCTCTTCTCCATTTTCTGTTTTGCCTTAAATTTTCTTTCGGTAAAATCTTGTTCATTCAGATTTTCGAGTGGTCATAAGATCAGTGACCTTAACTGTTACATTTATAAGTGTAACTTTAGAATGATTTTCTATAATGCAATAGTAACTAAACTGTTTTATCTTCGATATTTCGTGTAGATAGTATGTCTTATATTTAAAATTTTAAAGATAGTGATATACTTCACAAATATCACATTCGGTAATTAAAAATTATTTTTTTAAATAGTTTTTCAAACTTAAAAGCCACCTTTTTGTTATGTAGCACAACAAATTAATCTCTCTTAGAACAAAGACGAAGAGAAGCATTGCTGCAACAAAGAACATGGAGAAAATATTTAAAGCACTTAATTATTTAGGGATGATTTGCGATGCTTCAACATCTAAGAGTTGTTAGGAAGGAATAAAATGAAAGGAGGGTGAATAACATTAGTTTTGAACATTAAGTTAAGTGATGGCCTCAATACTGACTCTTCATTTTTGAAAGGTTCTTGCAGTTACATTTATATAAAATTTAACACCATATATATACAATCATTAAATTCTGCCCCAATGTAAAAAATATGATGGCTGTATTTCAGTTAAAAAGGCATTCAAACTCAAGAATGAAAGAGAAAATCTCTCAAGTTTTGATAAGTCACGTAATATTCACAATTTGAAATACTCCTTTATTTCTTTTTAGACATCATTTTATGATTTTTATACATTTTTGTTATTTTTTGATAAAATTGCTTATTTCTTCTTATAGCACTCTTAATTATTACCATATTTCTCTACAATAAATAATTAAAAGTATTATTAAAAAATTGTAATTAATATTATAATGAACTTTGAAAACGATAAATAATATTAAAAAAACAATTATGCAAATGAAACAATTAAAGAGAAATGGATAATTAATGAAAGAAAACGTATACTTTCAAAATT
>JBBPBT010000938.1:5683947-5694099 GCA_037974875.1 Cicer bijugum | reverse complement strand
TCATTTTATTTCGTTCACTTTCAAATAATAAAGTAAAAGTTTTGATTATTGTATCATAAAATATCTAAATAATTAAGTGAAAATTTTATTTTATGTCGACACATTCAATTTTGTACCATTCATTTTAAAATATCCAAAAAAAAAAATTAAATGATTGAGAGGACGTTATTGGTGTGGAAGAGAGAGAAAAAAAGAAATTTGTCCCTTAATCTGGGATACTATTTTTGTAAATAATACTAAAAAATAATTTTTAATGATTAATATATAGTTTTTATTTTGAGAGCATAATAAAAAGATGAAAAAGTTTTGAAAAGTTTTTTATGTTCTCTAAAATCTTAATCCAATACATTTTTTAAAATTCTCTATATTAAAGAAATTATATAATATAAAGAAAAAAAATATGTATTCATCCAAGTTAGGAAATTATCATTATTTTTCTCTTCTTTATCAGAATTCTCCCCTTCTAAACTCTCAAACTAAGCTTTTAGAGATATGAGCATGTTTACCTTATTATTATACTCAAAGGTTCTTTATAAAGCAAACCTTACGTGGGGTCTATCCATTATCATGTCCACTTGTTCCAACTATTTCTTTTCATTCCCAAATATCAAATTCGACATTAGTTACTAAACTTGAGTCCAATTTCACATGGATCGACTTATTTGAGTACCAATCAATACTTTTCACACTCAGTAATTATATATTAAATCTGATAATTTTTATAACCAGAATTTGTGTTGAGTAAATTTTAGTCATTAATTAAATTATGAATAATTAAAATTAAAATTAAAATAAAAAATCATTTTAATTTTTTAAATGATCGTATAACACTTTTAATCATAATCATTTATGTATAATTATATGATTAAGATTAATCATCACATCCTCTCATATTAAAAATTATTTCGTTTGATGCATTCCCTTAACACTCAAACATAAATAAATATTACTCCCTCTATTTTACAATAACTGATCTATCATACAAAAATTATTCTAAAACAATTGACACTTCCAATTTTAAGGTGATATTAATTATATGTTTTTCAATAGTATTATTTAATTAATACCACATGCACCACCACTCTTAGAGCATCTCCAACGGAAGGTTAAATGAGTTCATCCGCCAGCGTGTAATTACTTAACTTCTAGTTTTTTGTGGGTTCACCGTTGGAGTTGTGTCAATGTGTCATCACGGTACTGTCAGAAAGGAACGGTGCTTCATAGCAGTTAACTTTTATTAATATATTAATAATAATAAATTTATCATTTTTTATTAATTTATAGCCGTTAACTTCTTTTTAATTTATTAAATAATAATAATTTTGTAACAACTTGCTATTTTTTAGAAGTCTAGTAAAGTTTTTTTCAACGGTACTTTTTAATTATTGTTATAACAATTTAAGTTCAATTTTATTTTAATTTTAAATTTTTATTTAAAATTTAAATTAAAATTTTATTTTAATTTTAAATTAAAATAATATATAATAATATTAATTAGAATATTTAAATTAATATTTTAAGTTATATTAAAATTAAATATAAATTAAATATTAATGTATAAATTAAAATAATGAAATATAATATGATAAATCGTAGTGAATTGATTTAAGGTGACGTAGCATACTAGAACCTATTTAAATGGAGTTCAGCGTTGGAGTAAAAAATGAATGAGTTCCTTCAAAATGATGTGGCACAGTGTACCCCATCTATGAAACCCATCTTGAGTTCACCGTTGGAGATGCTCTTAGTGTGTATTTGGTTATGTAGTAACAAAAGCTGACTCTGAAAGAATTGGTTTTCTAAAATTAATTTTAGTAAAAAAAAAATTAAATATAAATTAATTTATATTTAGATTTATTCACATGAAAGTGAATTGAACAATAATTTAAATGTAAAAATCATCTTTAAATCAAAAAAGCAGTTTCAATTTCAAGTTAGAATGACGTCCAAATCCTCTTCAATATGCTTAGGTGTGTAGTGGGTTTATACCATTTCCAAAGTGGATTTAAACTGTCACTTTTACTCCTCAAAAAATGCAACTATACATATACTTAATTCAATATCTTTTACTCTGTATTTATGATAATGATGAAAGATCAATTAATATTTTTTATAAGAGTTATTCAAGAAAAATATTATTATATATCTCATGTTTATTATTATATATTATTAATTCAATATCTTTTATTCTGAATTAAAAATATTATTATTATATTATTATTGATATTTTAAAATATAAAATATTAAATTGTCACTTAAAATTAAAATAAAAGACCAACTTAAACAAAATATAAATAATTAAAACATTATTTAAAATTAAATTAAAGAATAATAGATTTAATTTAGATGAAATGATTAAATAATTACTCGTTTGGAAACCAGCGAAGTGGGCTAGAAGCACATCTACTCGTTCTCCCTAGACGTGAATTTTGAAGCGAAAATATTGTATTCCAAACAGACACTAAAGTCAGATTATTGTGGACCGCAATATGAGTAAACGTATATTAGCATATTACATACGGCACGCGACTATTCGACCTCGTTGCTACAAACCTAGTCATTTTAATACTTTAACTTAAGGTACGCAAACAAAATTTGTGACGTTTGAGGTTGAATTTTTTATTTAATTTAGAAAATCATGTCAATAAGGCTGAATGACGACACATTAGACTTCTCTCTGGTGGCTGCTTCTTATTCAAAGCCATCAATGTTGTTATATCCTCATTTGCAGGGGAATTGTGTAGAATTACATTTTTTTCCATGGAGTGATTGACGGACCAAATAAATTTATTAGCATATAGTCAATACAACATTTTCGGGCCAATAAATTTATGCCTATATATAGGTTGTAATTGTCGAGTTCATAATATTTAGTATTCGAGAGTTGATTTAGCTTATAGTTTTCATAAAAATCAATAACCAACATAGCCATGTCTATCATATTGATGCTTGTTGGAGTATTATTATCTTCCACTGCATTCGAATTTATGGGTCTATTACCCTATCTCTCTAATTAGTGATATTGATGTTTCATGTCATTTTCTTTATGCATGGCTCTCATTCTTTCTCTTTTTTCTATTTTAATTTACTAATATGACTTTAGCTACCAAAAGATATTACAATTGACATAACCATTGAAATTCTCTTTTAATTCTTCGCTTTTGTTCCTTTTTTCCTTTGCCAATGAGAATGTTTTGTAACTACTAACCCTAAACTCTAAACCCTAAACCCTAATAGATATATTCGCATGTAGTATTGACAAGTTTTAAATAAGATTATATTTAGTGAAATAAAAAAAAAATATTTTGTTAATTATCGTTGCAGATGACACAAAGCTCTTCTAATTTTATAAAAGTATCGAGTTTAAATTTGAGTTTTAGCATGCAACAATGTTAAATCTTTTAAAGGAGAATTTGTCGCTCATTTAGGTCCCACAAAGTTTGAAAGATTAGTCTTCCTATTTGTGTCACGTGTGCGGAAGCTACTTGATTTTTTTTTATGCACATTAATATAAAAATGTTAAATAACTTATGCGGTCTCTTAATTTAACTTTTTTTTATGCACATATATATTTTTTTTCTTTTTGATTTGATCATTTATTTAATTTTAAATAACGATTATTTTATATCTTAAAATGTCAATAATATTATCATTTTTTACATAAATTCATAAAATTCATCGAAATTTTTAATTTCACTTCAACACAAGTTGAACCGTATGGTTGAACATTTTGCTTGCATAGTCTAAGTATTTGACTTGAGTTTATATTCAAAGTTTCTTTGTCAATAAAGTATTCACAATAAATCCTAGTTGACGTTAGTGATTAATCTCTATGTAAATCCGTCTCCATTAATTATATAATTATTTTTTCTGTTCATAGAAAAAATGTTAAAGAAATTTGTATATTAAGTCTCGAGTTCGAATCTAAAATATAGTATTACATTTATCAGTTGAGTTATGTAAGATAATTATATAAATCATTTTACATAAAAAAAAAAGTAATTTCAATATTATAATTTATGAACCAAGCTATAATTAATTACTCTTCAATTGCTCTCATAATCCCATGATTGCATTTAGTAATTGGTTTAATTGTTAACATGAATATATATTAAACATGCAGGTGCACAATCTATTGGTGTTTGTTATGGAGCAAATGGAAATAATCTACCAACAAAACAAGCAGTGGTGGATTTATACAAATCAAAAGGAATTGGTAAAATCCGTCTATACAATCCAGATGAAGGAACACTTCAAGCCCTCAAAGATTCAAACATTGAAGTAATCCTAGGTGTCTCAAATGATGCCCTCAATTCTCTAACAAATGCACAATCCGCCACTGATTGGGTCAACAAATACGTAAAAGCCTATTCTCCAAACGTCAAAATCAAATATATTGCAGTTGGTAACGAAATTCATCCAGACTCACCTGAAGCCAATTCAGTTCTTCCAGCATTACAAAGCATTCAAAAAGCAATATCTGCAGCCAATTTAGGACAAATCAAAGTGTCAACCGCAATCGACACGACACTAATCGGAAAATCTTACCCGCCAAACGACGGTGTTTTTAGCGACGCCGCAAGTGGTTACATAAAACCTATTGTTAACTTTTTAGTTAGCAACGGTTCACCACTTCTCGCAAATGTGTACCCTTATTTCTCATATGTTAATAACCAACAAAGCATTGGTCTTGACTATGCTCTGTTTACTAAACAAGGAAATAATGAAGTTGGGTACCAAAACTTGTTTGATGCAATGTTGGATTCAATTTATGCTGCTCTTGAGAAAGTAGGAGGTTCTAATGTGAAGATTGTTGTGTCTGAAAGTGGGTGGCCATCTCAAGGTGGAACTGGAGCTAGTGTTGAAAATGCACAAACTTATTATGGAAATTTGATTAAGCATGCTAAGGGTGGGACACCAAAGAGGCCTAATGGACCTATTGAAACTTATCTTTTTGCTATGTTTGATGAAAATCTGAAGACAGGTCCTGAAACCGAACGACATTTTGGTCTCTTTAATCCTGACAAATCACCTAAATATCAACTTAATTTCAATTAAGTAATATCAGTTGGTGATTATGTATAATAATAAACTTGATGTAACTTGCAATAGCCAATAAGTAAGGGTACATTGTGACCTTTTGGTTACTTTTAGATGTTTGCATCAATGAATAATGATGATATGTATAATGTATTGTATACTCACGTGCGTGCTTTCTCTACCACTTTATTATGTATTGTTTAAAGGGAGTTTGTTGAGGAGTGTGGAAATTGGTTGATAAGCCTCGTACATTCTAATATTACATGGCAGAAACATAATAAAATGTGTTTAACCACCATAAAATTAAATATTCAATAAAATTAATAACCGTTAAATAATAATAGACAAATATCAATTTATCTGAAAAGATTAAAAAATTGTTCTAATTGAATATTTCAAATGCACAATCCCAACAATGGTCAACATATCATTTGAAGTCGGCTTTCACAACGGGCCACATTGATTTTGTGTAACTTGCAGTAGATAAAATCAAATAAATTGTTAGTCAACCTCACTTGCAAATTAATTAGATTAGTTGCAAGTTGATTATAATAGTCATTTTAAAATTTATATATAAATAACATTATAATTAACAATTTTCTCTTACTTTATCAATGCAATTTTATTTATATTTTTCTATCTTCTATATTTAATATTAATATTTTGTATATTTTATTATAAATCAATTTTAACAAAGTCTACACAACCGATCCACATAAATCACCATAAGATGACATAAAAAAAAAAGTAGGAAGACTTAATACAGTGTAGAAGTGAGTTGTTTTGAAGATAGAACCACGAGCAGGGGTCTAGTCGTTTACCGACTGTTAGCCGCTGTTGCAACAGCTGGATAAAATAACTTTTAGATTTGGTCGTTTTGTTTAGGCGTTTAGTTTGGTTATAGTTTGACAAACCATATTTGATATAATGTATATTTAGTTAATGACTTTGATATTTTAGATGTTATAAATCCTGAAACATGTGTATTTTCAATACTTCCATTTTATTATTATTATTATTATTATTATTATTATTATTATTATTATTATTATTATTATATTTTGTTAGTTTACTAGCAGATTCATTCTTTTTTATTTTTAGTGAATTTAAAGTGTTTTATTTTTTATCTATCTAATTTTTATTTATTTAAATGAATATCATTTTTAGCATATAAAAAAATCAAATGTTTTTTTTCTAGATTATGTAGTTATTTTTTTCCCCAAATATTACCTAATATATTATAACCAAAACAGTTAAAAATATCATTTAATTATAACTTTGCATAGTTCAATCAAGATTCATGAATAAATAATGTTTTTAGATTATGTATTTACATATAATTTAACAAAATATATATTAAGATTTTTTATTATTCACTAAAGCATCAATTTAGTTATTTATTTGTTTTTTTAGAACACTATTCTTTAAATTTAGTTCGGTATTTACTTAGATCTTTTAATTTTTTATTTTTTAATTTAATCTTTTAAGTTATATTTTGTATTTTACTTCTACGGTTAACTTTTAAATTATATATAAAATTTTGTTAAATTATTAGTATTATTAGTACGATATAATTCAAACAACTCTTTCATAATACATTGAAAAGGTCACCATTCTTTGGATGAATGATAATCTATAAAAGCTTTTCTCGAATGCCGCATTCTTTGGATGAATGAACCTATCTTTGAAGTAATATATGTAATTCACTTCTTGTCATAATTGACGGATCTTTCTTTAGAATACGGAGGTACTCGACCCACAAAGTTTTCAATAATTATTTTTAAAATCTAGTGTTTTTATTTTATTTATATGAGATATTTTACGTTTCATTTCAAAGTTTTTAATATTTTTTTGAAAAATATTACTGCTCTTATTTTATTTATAATAAGAGACATAATTTTGTTAATTAAATTAATTTATTTAATATATTTTATGGACTAAATCAGAGTAGTACTCTAATCATGCAGATTAAGTTATACAAAATTTTATATTTGTAGGTGTTGTATCTAAATTCTAAAACTAATTTTCTAATTTCATTAGACATTCTTTTTTATTTTCTCTGAATTTGTGGAGATGCGTATAAAATAGTATTTGGGAGGTAATTCTCACGTATAAATTTAATTAAATGTATGAAAATAGTTAAATTTTATTAAAAAAAATATACATTTATGTTAAAAAAAATTGAAAATTGAAAAATTATTAATTGTGAAAACCAAATTATATAAGTCTATAAGATAATTGTAGTTTAATATATGATAATCGGTGATAAGTTTCAAGTAGACATGACATGCTATATGTTATAAATATGTTGTTATAAATTTGCAATTTATAATCGGTGTATGTAGAATTATTTTTATTAGTTGAATTATGTTGTTGGGTTATTGTTCTGGATATGTATATTTGAGTTTAATATGTGCAGGTGACATGCTATCTGTAGATGTTTTCTTGAATTAATTTAATCAAATAACATATATCGAATATATTGGTACATGTGATGGATTGTGCATCTTTTCTTGTTATAGAACTTTACCTAATCAAATTGCATCTATCATGTAGATTTCATTGCATAATATATATTGATATATGTATATAAACTAAAATTTATTTTACCAATTTTTTTAATTATTAAAATTGTTTTTTTTTATTAACTCAATTTTTATTATTAGAACAGGGTCTTTAAAATCTATAAGATGACCTATACCAAATACATAAATTTTTATAGAATAAATTATAATCGAGATGTCTAAGATAAAAAATCAAAGAAATAATTTAAAAAAGAATTATAAAAATAACTACTATAATTATAAAATTAAAAAAAATCAAGATAAATTCTAAATGATTCTTAGTTATTAAAAATATAAACAAAAATTTGATCTATTATCTTTTCTCAATAATTTTTATAAATTTATAACGTAAAAACTTATATACAATACAACATTATACTTTTATTTATGTATTAAAATTTTAAAATTTCGACCGGTCCAAGGTTTAAATTCAATATCTATTTGTCATAGTTTTATTCAGCGATATACCCCTTGCCCTTATCATGCTTTTATTGTGCGAATGTGCAGGACATGGAGTGGGAATAGGCCAGGACAAGCCAGACTTTGAAAGGCTAGGCCTAAGCCTGACCTACGATTTATTTTTTCGACTTAAGTCTGGCATACGGCCTATCATAGGTTTTTTTTTTGCCTGGCCTAGAAGCTTTTTTAAAAGCCTTTTTAAACGCATCAATTATTACCTCTTAAACAAATAAGGAACAATTATGAGTGATTGACTAATTGAACGGTTACTGAATATGAAACAACTACCAAGTATAGAACCGCTACCGAATATGAAATGACCACTGAATATGGAATGATTATTAAGAGATTGCCTAATTGATAGAATTTAAAATAGAAAATAATATTATTAATATAATAATAAAAAATAATATTAATAAATAATAAATATATATAGGTCGGCCTGTCAGGCCTAATAGGCTTTTTTATAAGCTTGAACCTGACCTATTTAAATAAATAAGCTTTAAAAATAGTCTGAGCCTAGCCTTTTTATTAAATAGGTCAAGTCAGACCATAAGTAGGTCAGATCATAGACCCCTACAGACGGCCTAGCCTATTCCCATCCCTATACAGGACTAGCCATACAGATACCATGAATTACGTACGATATCGGATATACTGTGCAAGACACACCATATAAAGATTTTGTTGAAGAGTGTCGAAATTTGTTAATAAGCATGGTACATTCTAATATTACATGGTATGAAAAATGTTTAACCATGTAGAATAAAAGAATAAAATGTGCTTAACTACCCTAAATTTAAAAGATACAACAAAGTTAATAATTGTTAAATAATAATAGACAAATGCTAATAATTGTTTCAAGGGTTTGGAGCACTTGTTAGTTATTTAAATATAAAAATTAATTATTGAAAATGTATAAAAAAAAATTGGTATTTAACTTTTTTAAAGTTTAAATTTTTATTTTTTTTCAATACAAAATTTTACTCTTTACATTTCTTCACAAGTATTGTTAGCAATATTCATAACAATAAAACAATAATGGTTCAGATAATTAAAAATACTGTGAACACAAACCGATACTACAAATGCCAATTTATCACCAAAAGATAAAAAAAATTGTTCTAATTGAATATTTCAAATACACAATCCTAACAATGGTAACATATCATTTGAAGCTTGTCTTTCTTAAGAGGGCACATTGATTGTGTCTAACTACCATTAGATAAAATCAAATAAATTGTTAGAGTTAGTTAATATTAATCACAAATTAATTATTAGTTACAATTAAGTTGATTGTAATAGTCATTTTAAAATCTATATATAAATCTTACATTTATTGTAACTAATAATTTTTTTTATTCAATCAATACAATTTTATTTATATTTCTCTCTCTTCTATATTTAATATTAATATTTTACATATTTTATTATAAGTCAATTTCCACAAACTCTCATCGTACATTTCTTCCAGTATCATAATTTTTGGTTTGATGAATTCCAAATGAGAAAAGAAATCACCATAAGATGACATAAAAAAAGTGTGAAGACCTAATACACTTTAGAAGTGGGTTGTTTTGAAGATGGAACCGCGAGCTGGGGTCTAGTCGTTTACCGGCTGTGCACCACCAGCGGGATAAAATGACTCTTATATTTGATCATTTTGTTGAAATATTTAGTTCGGTTATAATTCACAAACTATCTTTGATATATTGTATATTTAATTAATAACTTCGATATCGTAAATATTATATATATATAATTATGTTATATTTTTATGTAATTTGTTGTCTTATATTGTTAGTTTGTTAGTAAATTTATTCTTTTTTATTTTAGTAAATTTAAATTATTTTGTTTTCGATTAATCTAATTTTTATTTATTTAAATGAATATCATTTTTAGCGTAAAAAAACAAAATGTTATTTTTTAGATTATGTAGTTATTTTTTTCCCTAATATTACCTAATATATTATAGCAAAAAGGTTAAAAATATCATTTAATTATAACTTTACGTAGTTCAATCAACATTCATGAATAAATTTTTTTTTTTTTATTTAAGGGAGAAATATAGAGGTAAAGTGATAACGCT
>JBBPBT010000938.1:5650741-5662374 GCA_037974875.1 Cicer bijugum | reverse complement strand
AAAAAAAAAAACTAAAAAGTTAACTACTAAAACTGAGTTCATAGACCACACATGTTATTTAGTCTTTAAATTTTTTTAACAAAACTATTTAATAAATTATTACTAGATAGTAAGAAACTAATAAATAATAGACAAATAATATATATAAAAATATATCTACATGTAATGCACTGAAAGATTTGAAGTAAAATTATTTTGAAGTGAAATATGAATTTTCAAACTTTGATTAATCATTTGAATTTAATTTTCAGTGACTGTATGAACTATTTTTAATTGAGAGAATGTATATTGTTGTGTAATTGAAGAGTTGGAAAATCGAAAATTCCAATTATCATAATGTAATTGGGTAAGGTAGGGACCACAAGTTCTATCTTAGAGATGATATCACATTCAGATTCGCAATTTTCATATATTCATAAAATCAATGAATGACAATTCACTTCTTCAACTCCAAACTCTGAACTGCGACACACTAAAATGGAGAAAACCCTTTATTCATCTTCCGCATTCTCTCTTTCTTCTATACCTTCTAATCCTTCCCTTTCTCTTCTCACTTCCGCTTTCCCTTTCGCATCTTTCAAAACCTCAACTTCCTTCAAATGTCGCATCAGGGCTTCCGTCGCTGTTGAGCAACAAACTCAGCAGAACAAAACCGCTCTTCTCAGAATTGGTACCAGAGGAAGGTACTTTCTTCTTTTCTCATTCTGGGTTCTTCTCATATTGGCTTAAATGAATCCGCTTTAGCTTTATTTTGTATTTATTTTTACTGGGATGTGCTATGTTAGGTTAAAATTAAATTGTGTTTGATTAAATTGTCTCGTATATTGTCTTATAACATGTTTCAATTGACTTATTTGAGCCTTATTTGCCGACATAAACTCTTGTGAGATCGTTTGGAAAAGCCTATGGAAATAACTTTTGACATTTGTGAGACGGTTTTAGAGAGATTATGAAAACAGGTTATGACATATCAGTCTTAAGTTGATAAGCTGTTTTCAGCTTTTTTATATAAGCTCTCAATGATAGCTTATGAAAAACGACTTATAGTTTTTATTAATTTGACATGGTGATTGTAATTACAAATTTGTGATTGTCAAAACAAAAGGGCTTTTGTTTTATGCAAGACACATAGCCTTTGGTTTTTGTGTAATGTATGTATAGAATCACAACAGATTTCAACATCCCTAAGTTCCCCTCCTTAGAAGTCAATTTCAGAAAAGGGGTGAATGAAATGCTTGCAATCATCTTGGAAGATATAAGTTGCCTTCATACTTTTAACATGAATGATTTTTGGGATACAATTAGTTATTTAATTTAAAAGAAAAGCAATTCCATCTTTGAGTTTTTCTGTTATGAAATTTCAAGTTTTATTTTTTGCCCAATTATTATTAGCTAGATGATTATGAATGCTTCCATTGTTGGTTTAACAAATTCATATGTTCACTTTTAGAGCAGTCCACTAGCTCTGGCTCAGGCGCATGAGACCAGAGACAAACTCATGGCGTCACATACTGAGCTAGCTGAAGAAGGGGCTATTCAGATTGTGATAATTAAAACAACTGGTGATAAAATATTGTCCCAACCGCTTGCTGACATAGGTGGAAAAGGATTGTTCACCAAAGAAATAGATGAGGCACTCATAAACGGGGACATTGACATTGCTGTTCACTCGATGAAAGATGTTCCTACATATTTACCTGATAAAACAATTTTACCGTGTAACCTTCCACGTGAGGATGTCAGAGATGCATTTATATCCTTGAGTGCCGCTTCGCTAGCTGATCTACCGTCTGGAAGTGTTGTTGGTACCGCTTCACTTCGACGAAAGTCACAGATCCTCCACAGATATCCATCTCTAAATGTAAGCTAGTATTATGTATCTCTAAATTTAGATAAATTGCCATGATTCTGAATGACATTTGTGCTTAAAAATCATCCTCTAGATTGTGCCATGAGACTAACACAGATTGGTTGGTTTCTGTCAAACTGACCTTGGACACAAGAAAATCATATGAAAAAGCGGATAATATTGGTTTTTACGCCAAACCATAATTATTTTCGAATGGGCTGCTTCAATTATTTTCTAATAGGGAATGTTTGAGTTAAACAAACATTAGTTAGTTGTCTTCTCACCATTAAACAATCCACGAACATTTCCTTTTTCTGTTTAGTGTTATTTAATTGTTCTTTCATTACTTAATTTCTGTCATTCTTAGTTTTCTGGAACACTGATTGATTCTTATTTAACCTATAATTTATAATCTCAGGTGCAGGATAATTTCCGCGGTAATGTCCAAACAAGATTGAGAAAACTCAGTGAGGGGGTTGTCCAAGCTACCTTATTGGCTTTAGCTGGACTGAAACGATTACATATGACAGAAAATGTAAGTTCAACCTTATCAATTGATGATATGCTTCCAGCTGTTGCCCAGGGTGCAATTGGAATAGCCTGTAGAAGTAACGATGATAAAATGGTGAGTGTTAACTATATTTCATGAACTTGCCACTTGCTGAAAACATTTTTTTTGTTTAAATTTTCGCCGCATTATCTTGACAAGGAGCTACCGCTTGTGAAATATTTTAATTTAAAGAGCGAAAGATTTTGTACTTGTTAAAATTGCGTAGTTCAGTTTTGTCATATTTGGTTGGGTGATTTCTGCAGGCAGAATATCTTGCTTCCCTGAACCACGAAGAAACAAGACTAGCAATTTCATGCGAAAGAGCCTTCCTCGAGACTTTGGACGGGTCATGCCGGACTCCTATTGCAGGGTATGCTAGTAGAACCGAGGATGGCAATTGCTTGTTTAGAGGATTAGTTGCTTCCCCCGATGGAACGCGTGGTACGAACATCACATCTTCGCAATTCAATTGTTTAATTTGACTTCTAGTTTCTGACCGATCAAAACTAACCATTCTTAAACTTGCCTAACTCGGTTTATGCAGTGCTCGAAACTTCAAGAATCGGCCCTTATGCATTTGAAGATATGATGAAGATGGGTAAGGATGCTGGGGAGGAGCTTCTTTCTAGAGCTGGACCCGGCTTTTTCAATAGTTAGCAGCAACCTAGATTATAAGTTTCAACACTCGATCGGTACACGGGTATGGTAGGTTGTTTGATGAGCTTTTTAAAGTGACTGCTGCTTCCCAAGTTTGTTTATTCTTTTTTCATCTGAACTCCTTATCAGGATCAAATTGTTGTATCTTTATTAGGTGATTGGGAAGCCAAATTTTTGTAACATTTATTTATTGTTCAAGCAATAGTGAAGTTTTAGAACTCATGCTTAGCACGGAATTTTGGTACTTGATGGATTGTGTTTTCACTCTGTTGATTGACGGTGGCCATAGTATTGGGAATTTGGATTCGCAGCAGTTGATTACAGGGAAGTAAGCACATTTAGATATTCGGATTAAGATTGGACAGTTCAGATTTCAAGACCACATTTTTATTAATTTTAGATTAGAAATCATAGCTTAAAATTTGAACAGTCTGATTAAGTTGGACGGTCCCATTATGTCTGAGTGTCTGACTGCACTGCAGTCGTGTGTCAACTGCGGTGCAGTGAATCCCGATACTTGTGTGGATGGTTGAAATTCAGCTACTATCTACCTGCATGGTGATTACAATAATCCTTGAGTTAAATGGATATTAGGAATGCCAATCTTATTATATTATTGAGAAATGATTATTAGTACGAAAGCAAAAGTAACAAAAATAAATGAAATATTTTGATTGGTTATTTTCACCCCCTCTGTGATCTCCCTAAAATAAAAAAGTAAAAGTTTGACCACTCGATGAAAAAATAGTATTTGTTGTGTTTCATTAGTCATTGCCATTGTACTAAATAGCATTGCTATATATTATCTTGTGAATGTTTTTTAAAAAGCAGGATCTCACTTGCTTTTGATGGGTCCAATAATCAAGTTTTTGTGGAGGATGAAACGCGTTCTCTGTTCACTTCAAGTGTAAATACATTCTTGTGTCAAAAAATTGTTTATACGTCTAATGGTTAGTGTACACAGTTGTGTAATTAGTTATATAGTAGTATATAAGATTTTGTTGCTTTAAGAGTACCTTTACAATAGGGATCGGAATAGACTAAGTTGTCTGTAGGGGTCTATAGTTTGGTCTACTTATGATTTAGTCTGACCTATTGTTTTTAAAGTTTATTTATTTAAATAAGTTCAGATTTATAAAAAATGTCTATTTTGCCTGAAAGGCCGGTCTAAATATATTTTATTATTTATTAATATAATTTTTATTATTATATTAATAATATTATTTTCTATTTTAAATTATATCAATTAAGTAATGATTTAATAATCATTCTATATTTAGTAGTGTTTAATATACGGTAGCGATTCTATATTTAATAGTCGTTTTATATTTGGTAACTGTTCAATTAGTTAATCACTAAATAGTCGTTATATATTTGTTTAAGAGACAATAATGGATGTGTTTGTTTTAGAAAAAAAAAATATTATTTGAAACTAAAAATGATTTTTTAAGGTTTAAATGATGTTTATTTCAGATTTTTTTAAAATTATTTTGTTAGAAAAATTATTTTTTGTTTAATATATATAGATATATACATTGATATTGATATGTGGAGGTATGAGTAGAACATTTAAATATTTTAATGTGAATAAGGGTTTTAAAAAGATTTTCAAGTTAGATGAGACATTTAAAACGGTTACATCAGACCGAAAAAAGTATGACCTATTCCCACTTCTACTTATCAATGAGTATATATATGTATATATATATATAGAAATAATTTTAAAATGTTAAAAAATAAAACTAATTTAATAAAGGTGTAATACTTTGTATTAATTTTCTAATAGGAACTTTAACTTTTCAACTAATGCAAAGTTTCACTTTTTGTTAGTGATTCCATTTTTTTTTAAAGGACAAAATTAAACTTTTATATCATGCTGAAATTATACGAAAAAGGTATAAAAGAAACTGTTGCTAATTTATAAATACAATAATAGTTTGTCAGGTTAAATTACTCCTTAATAGCTACAGTTTTATAATGTTTTAAATTGAATCCGTGTAGTTTAAAAATTTGTCGAAAATTTAAAAAAAAAAAAATCCTTATTATTCCAATTTTTCAATTAATAAATCCCTTCATACAACAAGCAAGAAGAGCAAATGAACCTCATTATGAGATATTTTGATGTGTGCAGAATTATAATTTTAAAGATAGGAATAATTCAGCATCTCTTATTTATTGTGTTATTAAGCCGGAAGGGAAGAGACTAGAATAACGATGAAAATTACAATTTAGCCTACTATCACTGTTTGATTAGTGTTGATTAACAAAATTCGTACTACTAATCACACTTGACTCTTAGGAAGCTGAAAATTCCCTCTCCCCTTTGGCAAAATCCACAAAAATACACACACAGACACTATTCCTTTCATCAATGGCGATTACGTTCCTATGGAACCTACAAAACATGTGGCCATTCTCCTCATTCAAATTCGACCAACTCAAATCATCAAAACAATTAGTAAACAAACTCAACATCCCCGATCACACCAAACAATTCGTATTCGCACTACGCGATCCTAATACCCAATCCCTAATTTACATTCTCTCTTCTCTCAACCTATCGCAACGTTCAGCTTTCGACGCGGACTCTCTCATCAATGAAATTAAACCCGACGCCGTTATCGTTCAAGCTAGCGTTTCCCCTTTTGATGATGAAAACGACAACGACGACGTCGTTTTTGATATTCCGGTACCTACTTCTTCTTTTTCTGTTATTAAACGATGTTTTTTTGATAAAATTGGTAGGGATAAGTATGAGAGTGTTGCTGGTGATTTTGTTCTTAGGGAGATTTTTGGTACTGATTTTAATGGTCCTTTGTTTGCTGCTAGAAAAGCTGCTCAAAATGTTGGATCTTCCTTCATTGTTGTTCAATCACCTTTAGGGAATTCTTGTTTGATTAATAACCATGATAGCAATAATAATAATAATAATAATAATAATAATAATAATGATGCTAGTAATAGTAATAATTCTGGTGGAATTGTTGATGGTGGAAACCGTTTTAAAAGTATTGTGAATAGTTTGGTTCCTCACAAGCAAAGTGCTTCCTCTTTGGCCTCCATTGCTTTGAAGAGGTTTTCTCTAAATAAAGATGTTAGGACGGTGTTGGTAGAGGCTTTATCTGGTAATATGGATCCTCTTTTGGTTGGTAAGAATGAAAATAATTGTGCTTCTGAGAGGGGTTCGGTGGAAATTCAGCCCACAACTAATTATGACACTCCTGCATTTGCAAAGTCTATTTATCCTTTGCTTGAGGACTTGCATGAAATGTTTTCAGATTTACCGTCAATGGGGAAGGCATTGGCGCATGTTCAGAAGATGTTGTTGGATGTAAATAGAGGGGAGGTTCTTGATGCTAGAACTGTTTCTGAGGTTTATGCTTTTCGAATTGCCGTTGAGGGGCTTAGAATAGCTTTAAATAATAAGGGGTTGCGGCCAATTGTCGAGAAAGACATTTCTAAGTCGGATAAGGTTGAGTTCTCGGAGCTTCCGGTTGATGAAAAGTCACAAGTGTTATTTGCTCAGGCAATTCGTAGCCAGACTGATAAGTTTAAAACCATTGTGGCAGTGGTTGATGCTAGTGCCTTGGCAGGTATCAGGAAACACTGGGATACTCCTCTTCCCGGTGAAGTTAGAAAGATTGTTGGAGAATTAATCACGGATTCTGAAGGCGAAGGGGTTAGTTTAAATCATGGTGACAGAAAGCGGTTGTTGGCGGATAGACCTGTGGTGGCAGTTGGGGCTGGAGCAACAGCAGTTTTAGGAGCTTCATCCCTGACCAAAGTGGTCCCAATGTCGACGCTGACGAAGGTTGTTACTTTCAAAATTCCAGTTTCACTCAAGATTATACTCAGCCAGATGCAGAAAGTACTGAGTATTGCCCTTGGTCCATCTAAAGTTGTGGCTCCTGGATTTGCAACTTCTGGAGCCAAGACATCGGGTTTCATGAAGGCAGCTGCATCTGCTGAAAAGCTTAGAGCTGTTACTCATAGTGTTATAGCCTCTGCCGAAAAAACTAGTGTTTCAGCTATGAGAACAGCATTCTATGAAATAATGAGGAAGCGAAAGGTGCAGCGTGTTGGCTTTTTACCTTGGGCTACATTTGCAGGCAGCATCGGAACTTGCACAGGCTTGCTTATGTATGGTGATGGTATTGAGTGCGCTATCGAATCTCTCCCTGCTGCCCCCTCAATTGCCTGTTTGGGTCGTGGAATTCAAAATCTACGTGAGGCGTCTCAAGAAGTGATGCAAACAGAAGGAACAAAAATCCAAAAATCAATAGAATCTCTAGTAAACAGAGTAAGAAATGCAAGGGATCAATAGAGAAACAATATAATTCTTTTTGATGTATAGTTGTTTGTTATTTTTAACCTGATCGGTAAGAATTTAGGAAATTCTTCTGTACATAAATTTCTGTTGCAGATCTGGTCGAATTTTATGGTTATTAGCTTTATATTGGAAAGTAAATAATATATACACATTTTTTCAATCGGGGTCATCAGGATTAGAAAAAGAAATAGTTTTTCCCTCTTCCTAGCCATTGTGCTATTTGTTTCGATCACAAAACATTTATCCTTCCATTCTATGGTGTTAAAGAAGTTTTTTGCAGCAGCTTTGGTTCATATTAACCATTGAAGTGGACCTTATCTGTTTTGCCAATGTACACATGCTTTCAAAAATGAAGAAAACATGCATCTTTGAGGAGTAATATGAAAATACGGGGCCTTTTAATACTGTTAAATTTTGCAACACAATATTATTGTTTGAACTGATTTTGCAAGTGATCCTGAAATTCAAATTACTTGTCTAAAATATATATCTAGAGGTCAATCTGATCTTAGACCATTTGCTAAATAATTTATACCATGAACCATGTAATAATGCAACGGAATCTTTCTCCTACTGAAAACAAAAATACAATGCTAATTTCATGGTCTATTGATTTCTATTTAACATGAAGAAGGGCATCAAGTCTGGACAGGTTAATAGTTTTTGACTTATCATGCAAATCATGTTTGCTGTTTGAGAGCTATATTGGCACTAATGTATATGAAGAAGTCCCTACTAGTATTCTCCGCTTCCACAAACCAGGTCTCAGAAAAAGTTTATTGTTCATGATGTCTCTTATATTAGTATGCCAAGAGACAATCTTTGTCAAAATAATGTTTGCTAACTTCCAATTACCATTAATATTATAGCCTTTCTGTCACATCTAGCATTGTAATTCATGTTTAAAGCTTTTGACAACTAGGAAACAATAGCTTAGTTTTTCTTCAAATTCCTGTCACTTTCGCTGAATTGATATTTGAAACTAGGACCAATCCTTCATATTTTGTGTACTTTATGCATAAATAATATGGGAATGGAAAAAAAAAAAGATGAAAGCCTCTTATGACAATATAGAATAGAATCTCTAATGCAATTATCAGCAATAACATCTTCAAGCCCAAGACATGCATAACATGGAATTTGATTCTAACTATGATATCTTGCCAAAGCTTGTGAGAGGCGAGGGTGACGTTACATCTCAGAGATATCAATGAAAAATAACAGAGAAAGAATATGACACTGCTTAGTTGTTTTATATGAGGTGCGTTTCGGATGCTTTCCTCTGGCACGAGTTCTTAGTTAGAAAAGTTGATATAATATTTTACATTCTACTTATTGGACTTATATTCTCTGATAATGCTCATCTATCTTTATAAGTAGAACATTTTGTTGCTTCTGAACAAGTACAATAAACATGTTGACTATGTTGTCATGTCTAAATCTGTTTTCTGTTTTCTTTTGTATAATATTACATATTTTTTTTGTACCAAAGTTTTGCTATTAGCTGGATAGAAAAGTTCAAATCAAATATAGTTAGACTGGGAACTGGTAAATTTTATTTGGTACTGAAATATTTATTCTTGTTATTAGTATAATCATAACTGCTCTTATATTTATACGTATGGTCATTTTATTTTGTTTGTGTATGAATTTTTAAATTTGATGTTCAGAGTTTATCAACTCATTTCTCTCCCCAATGTTCATTACTTGACATTGATATTGATGTTCCCAATCCTCTAAGATTAGCCGCGTTTATTATCTCCCGACCGTGAGTGCAGTTGCTTGGTGAAGCGCTTAGATCTCTTTAAAAAAGCAATTTTTTTTTTTAATAAAAAAATCTCAAATCTTTTTTTATTTAATAAAAATGTCTTACATTCTAATTTTCTTAAAACATAAAATTTTATATAAATTAAATAAAATATTTTATTTTTTTTTCAAATTATTTAATATTGTTCTTAGTACAAATGTTCATACGAGAAATATTAATTATAAATTAAATAATTATGAGAGAAGTAATAAACATATTGCTAACATGAGTTATTAATGCTGATATAAAGCAGTTGAAATGTCTTATTTATTAAATAAAATATTAATAATTTATTTATTAATTTTTTAAAAAAATTATCTAATAATTTTATTTTAAGTTTCATAACGTGTTAGGTGGGCTTTGATTGAAGCTATTGGTTAACTTGTGAAGCTATTGGTTAACTTGTGGCTCCAATGCCGGTAAAAGTCCATAACCTAAAATGATGTACCAGTAACAAAACAATTGCAAAAACTATATGTGTCTTATGCTCTCCCCACCATGCCTCGGTGTCACCCCTCCCTTTTTGTAACTTTTATGTTATGGTTTTGCTATTCTTCGATAGTCATTAATGAATTTCATGTAATATTCAGTCACTTTGAGAATCACCTCCCCCCTAAAAAATATGGTTAATGTTGAACTTATGATCTCCTTGTCACTTTAATCCATATGTTCCTTCCTAAACCATCTTGTGACTCTCGTCTTCTCCATCAGTTTATAGGTCATGGTTTATATTTTATAGGGACAAATGAGGCAGCATGAGTGAAAGGCTCCAAACGAGTGGTTCATGTGTTATGTAATTGGAATGATACATAATAATTCATTTCATTGTATACCATTAATCAAAATATACTCTAAATTTTTTCGACTTTGTATATATCTTTCCACAAATCTTTATTTTTTTTTTTTGATAATTTTAAACCTTTTGAAGAAAAAAATATGTTCTTCAATATTTTTAGGCATTATTTTTATTTTAAAAATATCCTTAATGGATAATTCTCTTGAGATATTTTTTTGGACAAATAATTTTTCTTGAGAGATTAACAGTTAATATTAAACACATTTATACATAAATATCAATTTAGTATCAATCATACACAAAAATACATATTAATTATATTCACTAACTTTTTTAATATATGTTGAATAATCCTTTATAATTTTATAGTATTTTTTGTTGGTCCAAGTATCTCTTTCTATCTTATACAATTATTTACGATGTGCGGTTGGACACCAATATCTATGGATGAGGAATTTAAATTTCAACACATTAAATTAACACCTAAATTTTAAATTAAAGATAATTTATCCTTATTTGTCCATTTAAATACAAATTCTTTTAAGAAAAAAGTGTTATCCAACTCGTACAAACACTTCTAAAGGTGTTCATTGACAAATTATTTAGTCTTGTTGCTTTAGCCCTATGTGAAATCAAACGTGTCTTCATGAAATATCAAAAGGGACCAATGGCCTACCAAATGTTTTGTCCGACCAATTAGAAACTCTAGCATAAGCTGCTTTTGGTGAAATCACAAAGTCACTGATATTAACAGCCTCATTTTTAAAAACATTTTAATTATAAAAAAAAAAAAAGGTCTTTAATGAATAATTAGGACATCAAGAAAAAAGGGGATCCTGTGATGATGACGTACAGAGACCGTAATGGAGGGTGCGGAAGTCTCAAATATAATACTGATTTTGAATATAAAAAAATTAGAAATAAAAAATTTAAATTATTTTATATTTATTTTTGTTGATTCACTTTATTTTATATTTAAAATTGGAGAGATTAGTTATTATATTATACTCAAACTCATTTGAATCATGAACAATATACACTTCTATTTAAGTAAAATAATTACGTCTGCAACATGCAACTATTTCGTATTATATTGCAACTTAACTATATTTTAAAATCAAATTTATAGTGAGCTGTGATGTCACTGTAAGTAGGTTAAATATTTCTATCAGCAATTATTTACGTATATAGGGATCAAAAAATCATATATCATTAAAACTTTCATTTTTGAGTAATAATATTATTTCTATTTTTCTAAAATGTGGATTTTAATTAAGTTGTTCAGAGATTTTTATGGTCAAAAAGTAATATTTGAAATAGATTCTCTTTCTCTTTACAATATGATAAAAACTGATTACATTAAATATATTCTATTTTTATTTCTCCTCAATGAAATATCCATTATACTTCATAATCTTAATTTAATTACTTTTATCTCTTTTTCTTTTAGAGAAACGAATAGATGTAGCCATATAGTAATTTAATGTGATTTTTTTATATTTTTAGAATTATTATTGTTGAGCATGTTACTCCTTACTTACATTCTCTCTTATGTATGATGTTGGAGATTTCAAAGTTCTTTATTTTTTGAACAAAATATTATCTAATTGTTTTTGTTATACAAATTTACTACTTTTTAATTAG
>JBBPBT010000938.1:5618139-5641247 GCA_037974875.1 Cicer bijugum | reverse complement strand
TTACATAAATAATTGATTCACATGTCATTTTCTATTATTACTATTGAAAAAACTAAACAATATTTATTTTTAATTTTATTTTTAAAAAAGTCGAAGCAAAACTCACCAAAAAAAAAAAAAAAAAAAACAGAAAAACATTTGCGTTTTTTGTGAAGAGAGATAAACCGTGGAAGCAAAACCCTGATATTGATACTGACAGTGATACTCTTTCAGACAAGACTAGAGCTTGGTGGCGGCTCAATTTCCCCTCCAAACCCTATCGAACCAAAAACTCAACCATGGAAGAAGTTTGCGAAGGCAAAGACTTCGCATTTCCAAAGCAAGAAGAAAACATTCTCAATCTCTGGTCAACAATCGATGCATTTCAAACACAGCTCGCTCGCACTAAAGACAAACCTGAATACATTTTCTACGACGGTCCACCCTTCGCCACCGGTTTACCTCACTATGGTCACATTCTCGCCGGTACAATCAAAGACATCGTCACGCGCTATCATTCCATGACCGGCCATCATGTCACGCGCCGATTCGGTTGGGATTGTCACGGTCTTCCGGTGGAAAATGAGATCGATAAGAAGCTTGGGATTAAGAAGCGTGAGGATGTGATTAAGCTTGGAATTGATGTTTATAATGAAGAGTGTAGGAGTATTGTTACCAGATATGTTTCTGAGTGGGAGAATGTTATTACTCGTACTGGAAGGTGGATTGACTTTAAGAATGATTATAAGACTATGGATCTTAATTTCATGGAGTCTGTTTGGTGGGTCTTTTCTCAGCTTTATGCTAAAAACCTTGTTTATAAAGGTTTTAAGGTATTCTTAAATCCTTTTTTCTATTACTATTATTCTATATACATGCCTACACTTTAGATGGAAGCTCTCTCTTACGATCAATCACTTTCATTTTTTAATCTTCATTTTTGGATTTTAGCTGCATTTCATTCTGACTTTTTTGATTGTGATTTGTTGATATTAGCTGAATTTTTTTTTTTTTTGTTTTTTTTTCGCTGCATGAAGTACAGTAGGTGCATTTGATTCTGATTTTTATTGTTGTAGGTTATGCCATATAGTACTGGCTGCAAAACCCCACTATCTAATTTCGAGGCTGGTCAGAATTATAAGGTTAGTGATTTTACATTTTTTGCGAGCTTTTATCTTCATTTTTTGTTTCATGTTTGGTTTGTTAGTTGGGATTACTTGGAATGTATTGTTTATATTATGTTTTGTTATTACCTGATTAATATGCTTTGTTGCTTACTTTAATGTGATGGGCTTAAGTGGGTTTGGAGTCACAAACTTGCTTTTGATAGTTTTTTGACATGTTTGGTGGTTATGAAGTAGAATTATGTTTATCTTCAGACGTTGGTTTGACTAGAAGTCATTAAAAATAGTTTTTGGTTGAAAAGTTTACGTTATGTTTTACTGAATATAATTGCTTTTAGAGTAAGGATATTCAAACACATAATTTAATTTCAAAATCAATTTTTGGGTGCAATTTATTTTATATTTAAAATCAAATTTGGCAAACCCCCATTCAGATACATACATTGGATAATGACATACATTTATTGCAGTTATATCCATATCTAAAATTCTATATTGGCACAGGATGTATCTGATCCTGAAGTGTTCATGACGTTTCCGGTGTTGGACGATCCACATGGTGCATCTTTTGTGGCTTGGACTACAACACCATGGACTCTTCCTAGCAATCTTGCTCTATGTGTCAATGCTAATTTTACCTATTTGAAGGTCAGTTAAATTAGCTGCAGAAATATTAGTGTGCATGTACAATTACATTTCTTTTATTGGTCCCTTTTCTTTTCCACATTTCCTTGTTACTCGAAATCTAAGTTTGAAGCTAATGAAATCAGGTACGGAATAAGTATTCGGGTAAAGTTTATATTGTTGCTGAATCTCGTCTATCTGCACTCCATAACCCAAAGGATAAACCCAAAGAGGCTGTTGCTAATAGCTCAGTTAGCGTCCCTAAAAATGCAAATGCAAAGAACAAAGGATCTTCAAGTGGAAAGGCAGATAATGTATTGGATTCTTTTGAAGTGCTGGAGAAATTCCCAGGGGCTTCATTAGTGGGGAAGAAGTGAGCAGTTATTCCTTATACTGCATTCATATTTTACATTAGTTCTACTTTATGAATAAAATCATCTTTTTTATATACTCTGTTTTAAGGCTCCTATGATTGCATTTTGCATGAGGTTTGTTGAGTTTTGAAATTCATACGGTGACATGTTATGCAGGTATGAACCATTATTTGATTACTTTATAGAGTTATCTGATACAGCTTTTAGAGTGGTTGCCGACAATTATGTAACTGATGATAGTGGTACTGGCATTGTTCATTGTGCCCCTGCTTTTGGTGAAGATGATTTTCGTGTTTGCATTGACAATCAAATTATTAGCAAGGTATGTACTTCTAAGAATTTATAACTATATAAGGATTGGGATTACATTTTTTCTCCCAAACTACTTCAGTTAGAGTCGCATATTACTTCACTGCAAAGTGATATTCCTAATCATTGCCTTGCATGACTTCATATGTATATTTTTCCCCTGACCCTAGTGATGATTGATTCATGTTGGTACCTCTGTATTCACTTTGGACCGTAGTGGCTGCTATAGTGGTGTGGCACTAGGTACTTAATCCCAGCGTGATCCCGCTGTCCCGGTGCAGTGCAGTGCCTGACCACGACGACGTGGTCCGCGACAGCGTGAAACAAGATCCGAGCGAGATTCCCTATCTCAACATTTCCCATCGAGATCCCACTATTATTTCTTCTTTCTCTGTTTTGTTGTTTCTACCTTTCACCTAAGAAGATGAGGAAGTAGAATACGCTAATGAAGATGATGCTTATCTTTGATTCCTATGCTAGAACATGCATTTGAGTTTAATATTTATGGAACTTCAATATGCATCATCTTTATTTCCTTGACTTTTGTTGGTATTTCAATGTATGTTTTGACTAAGAGTAAGACTTGTGGATTTTTATTACTAATTATGAATGTTTCAGAATTTGAGTCATTTGTTAATTTTGCATTAAATATAGGTTTATATAGTGTTATTAGTGTAATTTGTCCAAAAAATAGCCGTTATCCCGCCTAACCCGCTATCCCACTTTCGGGGTTGGCTTCGACGCACCGCTATGTATGATTAACTACCTAGGTGTGGCATAACAGCCCCGATGCACTACAAAAAACCCTATTGCATTATGGTTTTAAGTAGCTGCTGTAGCGTTGACGATAGCAACCAAATAACAGTTAGATAGTGGCCTCTATGTTGAAAATCCTGATTTTTTTACTTTCTGGCCATCTCAACTTAAAATAGTTGTTTTTCCTCTCAACTTATAGCTGTTCCCTCTGTTTTGGTTGATGATTTTCACCTTTAAATTCTGAATGAGAATGAAATAGAACCCTGAGCCCTCCTGTTTTCTCATTTACTCTCCAAAATGGCTCCATCTTCCCTCCTTACCTGATTCAGCTTTCCGACAGCTCTTTCTGTGGTTTCCTGGCGACCATCGCACATTGAAGATAGTGATTTTGTTTGGAATCATTTCCATATATTTTAAACGCTTAGATGAGTTATTGTAGGCCTCGGAGGCTAACACATATTTGCTTTATATTGGGTTTGAACTTTGAATATTGGTAGCAATAAACTTAGATTATTACTTTTGAATATGTCTTTAATATTGGGCGTTCCTCTATTTCTTAGCTTTTATTTTATGGTATAAACTACTTGTATTGTTTCTCTAAACTTCGATGTAGCAGCCATACTGTTACCCACTATACTGCTGTAGTGTCTAGAGGGTCAGTCACTATTTACCACTGACTACAAAGGTTGGTGGTGCATTATCTGCTTAGATTTGATGCCCAAATTGCATATCATGTGCTGCATCATTTATGATGATTTTCCTCTTTGCTACTAAATTGTACCAGCAACCTTGGTGCTGGTGTCCTACTGCCGAACTTCCTTTTTTGTTTAATTATCTACCTATTTTGAAGAGTTCCAGTGCCTAAATAAGATAAAATGCTGCAGTGATTTAATGATACTGAGTTATTATCCCATAATTGTAGGATTTGCATTTTTGTTTCTATTGTTAATTTTGTAGATTTGCCTGTTGTTTATTGATGTATGTAATACCATTACTCAATTGCTGTATTGGCTTGTAGGATAAACTTATTGTAGCAGTTGATGACGATGGCTGTTTTACCGAAAAAATTACTGACTTTAGTGGGTGCTATATAAAACAAGCCGACAAGGATATCATTGAAGCTGTGAAGGTATGTTTCATATAGAATCATTTATTAATTTGGAGTGATTTATGATACAGGCAATGCTAATTTGGAAGATTATATTGTAATGTGAGTCGGTATTCTTTTCCCCATATTGCTCAGACGGTACTGTCATATTTTAGGAATTGATAGTTGTTCTTGAGAGTTGATAATATTGGGAAATAAAAGCCTTTTTTGTTTGTTTTTGACAACATACTACTCTGGAATCAAATATAAGCAAAAAGAATAATTGAAAAGTTGATGTATTTGGTCTTAATTTTTAACCAGATACATCAACTTTTCAGTTGCCATTTTTGATAATATTTCATTCCAGAGGGAGTAGTTTGGAGGAGAGCAGAGAGATGAAACAAAATAAAAGGTTTGGTATTCTAGCTGATGCTGTATATCAGCAAATAAGATAAACCTGATACAGAAACAGGATAACTTTTATATAGAAAAAGTTTTCTTACTCTTTCTGTTTGTCTTGTAAAAGGTACCCTATATTTGAGCTTGAGTCGAGACCATACAATAGATGTTGACTATATGTCTTACTCTTACAATGATTATCTTAATAGTAATTTTAATTGGATTATTTTAATCATTTTGTTTTTGCGTTTCATCTTTCCTTAGGCAAAGGGTAGGCTGCTTAAGTCTGGAGCTTTTACACATTCTTATCCATACTGTTGGAGATCTGATACCCCACTTATTTACAGAGCTGTTCCAAGCTGGTAAGCATGTTTGACCAAGATTTTAACTGGAGACTATTTTATATACTTAGCTATTAGCTATAGGAGTCAATCTTGCTTGCTGGACCTGAACTAGTTTCACATGTTCTTTATAAAATGTCATCTATGTGTTAGCTATGATTTTCTTTCATTTCCTAATTGAACTAGTATTAATCGAACAAACATTGCAAATGTTGCATGTGTTCACTTATCTTGATAACTATATAAAGAATATGATACTAAAAATTTAAATAATTTTGGATATTTTTACTTGATTAGAAGGGTATACCTGATAGCCATATTGATGTTCTGTTCTTAATTATTTTTACTATTACCATTAGGTATACATTTGAGTGGTCCTTTGTGACATAATGGGAAATGATGATAGAAAGTTGTTATCATAATATTGATGTGGCTTGTTCGATAGTTAATTGTGGTTTTTTGGTTCAGCCATATTTTTGTTTATCTTACATATTGTATGTACTTTTCAATAGTGCGTAGCTGCTAATCTAGTTAGATGCATTTTGGTGCATGGTGTGACAACAATTTCATGATAGAATTATTTGTTTAAAAAAGAAAATAATTTAAAAGCCCATGTTGGAAAAGTAAATAAACATACTTTACAAAATAATAATCACTGCAGCAACATTTCAAGCAAAGAAATGTATCCCTACTGTCTGCTGACACAGTGTAGTCTCAATTTGATATTTTCAGATCCAGTAATGCTACCCCCCATTTTACCTCAAATAATTAGTCTGTTTATACTTCAATACCATTGCTGTTGTAGTTGGATAAATAATGCATTCCTTTTGACAGTGATGATAATTGGTATTTCTACAATCAAAATGTGTTTTGTTTTTAAAACAATTGTTTTATTAAGCAATCATGTTATGCTAGTAGACTAGTAGTGTTACATGGTTTGGGGATTTGTAGTTTCTATGTCGTCCAATCAATGCTAAATTTGAATATTTAATGTTGACCTCTAATGGTTCATTTTAATGTTGATACTTTTCTGATGATAGCTACTTCACACCCTTTTTACTTTCTATGTAATTCATGAAGAATGGTGCTGGATACCATCAATGAGCCTGCTTTATAATTCATTCCCAAAATGTCATCCTATTTTGCTATAGGTTTGTCAGAGTGGAGTTGCTGAAAGAGCAATTGTTGGAAAACAATAAAAAGACTTACTGGGTCCCTGATTTTGTCAAGGTAATGTAGTTTCCCAATTCATCGCAATTTATTCTCCTCTATTTTTCTTTAAGAGGCCAATGTTACTGTTACAATATTAAAAATGAAAAGTTTTTATTAGAATTTTATTTCTTTATCTTCTTTAAAAAATATATGAATATACTATTAATTGGAAATTGACTTGTTAGTAGTATGTCCCATAAGTAACTTGTTAAATATAAATGTTTATTATGGAGTTCTGGGAATAATCCGTCATGGAGGGCAACATATCATTCTTATATGAGAGACTAGGAAATAGGGAGGTTAAAAAGTGCCGACAATGTTGAAAAGATAATCTCGTTGGGCTTAAAATGTCACTGGGATAAAACTTCGACTTTTATGTAACCTACAATTTTGGTAAATGTTTCTATGTTCTTACTTGTTGCAGGATAAGAGATTTCACAATTGGCTGGAAAATGCAAGAGATTGGGCAATTAGTCGAAGTAGATTTTGGGGGACCCCTCTCCCTATATGGATCAGTGAGGATGAGAAAGAAGTAGTTGTCATAGATTCTGTTGCAACACTTGAAAAGCTTTCAGGTGTAAAGGTTAGAATCCTCTGTTTACCTTTTTGTTGTGAATGATATTACATGTTCTGTTAAAATGAATATCCTATATGATATTATATGTTCTGTTAAAATGAATATCCTATATGATATTATATGTTCTGTTAAATGAATATCCTATATGATATTATTTGTTCTGTTTAAATGAATATCCTATTAGTTCTCATGGATAATTTTGCTGGACAATTAATTATAATAATATTATCACTGATCCTTTGTAATGGTTTCTACAGGTGTCTGACCTTCATAGGCACAACATTGATCATATTACAATTAAATCTGAAAGTGGCCGTGTGCTTCGACGCGTTGAAGATGTAAATATTGCTGATTCATAGTATTTTTAGAAGTGTTGCTACCCAACTGTTTCATAGTCTCACAATCATGGTTTTGCATTGTTTATTTACTATTTCAAGTTGTCAAAACTGAAATGCTACTTAGCATTTGCTATGTTGACCCAAGGATAATTATCACGTCCAATTGAAAATAATTTTGCTAATGTCATTTATTCACAGAATAACTATCAAATGGAAAAGTAGATTATTTTTATTGTTACTCTGAGAATGAAATATAGGATAGTAGCTGAAGTCATTGTTCTTTGTTACGGACTAATCGTTTCATCTTTCAGGTGTTTGACTGCTGGTTTGAAAGTGGGTCGATGCCTTATGCGTATATCCATTATCCTTTTGAAAATGTTGAGCTTTTTGAGAAGAATTTTCCTGGGCATTTTGTTGCTGAAGGGCTGGATCAAACTCGTGGTTGGTCAGTTTCTTTATATTCAAATGTGTGCTTTGTCAAAGGCCTGTTACCACTTTAATTGTGATTACTTTTTGCTTTGAAATGTTATTCTCAATATCTTCGTTTTGGTAAAATATTTTGAAGTTATGCCACTCCATTTTTTGGGAGTTCTATTTTGGGTTCAAATTAAAACCAAGGAAGGGGTAACCCCCACCTAGCACCACGAGGGTGACCACTATGCTTATAATTACATGATTGTTGTGGTATTCTTTTAATTCCTTATTATGTTATTTGTAAGTTTAGTAGGTTTATCTTTTATCTTGCTAGGACATGTTGATATTGTTAGATTAATGCATCTAACTCCACCCAGTGGGAGAAGACTATTGCTTTTTGTTGTGTCCTTTATCTTGCCAAATTATTTACTGTTCCTTCTATTTTTTACTTGCATAGTGGTATTTAATATATTGGATTTTTGTCAATGATTTTATTTTTAATCTCAATCCCCTTGAAATATGGTTGTGTATTTCATTTTTCTACTTTTCTGCTTTGCAGGTTTTATACCCTAATGGTGCTGGCTACTGCATTATTTGGTAAGCCTGCCTTTAGAAATTTAATTTGCAATGGGCTTGTCCTGGCCGAAGATGGAAAAAAGATGAGCAAAAGCCTGAAAAACTATCCTTCACCAATGGACGTTATTAATGATTATGGAGCGGTGGGAAATTAAAATGCATATTTTTCTTGCGTTATTAATGATTTTGGGTTCCAATAAAGTTTGATTTACAATATGAAAGCACTGTTATGTGTGAATCAGGAATTGATTAATATGTACTTTTTGTTGAATAGGATGCCTTGCGATTGTACCTTATAAACTCTCCTGTTGTGCGTGCTGAGCCACTTCGTTTCAAGAAGGAAGGAGTTTATGGTGTTGTCAGTATCATCCATCAGTGTTCATTTTTTGCTATCTTTTTCTTTTAAATTTAATTAATTTCATATTTACTATTGCTCTCTATTATTTTTTACTGATCAACTGGTATTCCTTTGTGGTGATCTGGTGCAGGTTAGGGATGTATTCCTTCCCTGGTATAATGCATATAGGTTCCTTGTTCAAAATGCAAAGCGGCTTGAGGTTGAGGGTCTAGCACCTTTTGTACTATTTGATCAGGCCACACTTCAGAAGTCATCAAATGTTCTTGATCAGTGGATTAACTCAGCCACACAAAGCCTTGTTCATTTTGTACGGCAAGAAATGGATGGTTACCGCCTTTATACGGTATGCTTCTGCTTATCCTTTATTTTGGAATAGAAAATGTCTTTATTAGAGGGAAAACACAAGTTGGTACTGGATAAGACATTGTACCGAAATTGTCAAGATAGAAAGGCCTTTTCTAAAGATAAACTTTTTATATCTAAATCCTTCTTAATGGTTATGTCTCTTGGTTCTGAATTGTATTTGATAACGACCAGTGAATCTGCAAAAATATCTGGATTCTTGCTATTACATGCTCAGTTATTAAATGTATGTAGTTAAGTGTGTTACTATCTTCTGGTTACTATTTAACTAATATATATTCCTTTTTAATTGTTTTTTTTTATGTTACCTTATTGGTAGCCAAACCAGTTGTACACTAATGTTACATTCGGATTTACTATCCAAGATTATTATAATTCTGCTGCCATTATTTGCTACACTAGGTCTGTGGTATAATTATTGACATATTTTAAGTATTTGTTTAAATGTTAACATCATTTGAAAATTATTTTGTAGGTGGTTCCATATCTTCTAAAATTTCTTGATAACCTTACAAATATATATGTGCGGTTCAACCGTAAGAGACTGAAAGGTCGTACTGGAGAAGAAGACTGCAGGACAGCACTTTCAACTCTTTTCAACGTATGTTTCTGATTTATTTATATTACATATCATGGTTAATTGGTTGCAACATGTTATAAGTTA
Source organism: Cicer bijugum (assembly GCA_037974875.1). Classification (NCBI taxonomy): domain Eukaryota; kingdom Viridiplantae; phylum Streptophyta; class Magnoliopsida; order Fabales; family Fabaceae; genus Cicer; species Cicer bijugum. Next base: position 5,631,752 of record JBBPBT010000938.1, on the reverse strand, counting down.
CAACCTGACCTTTTCAGGTCCCTTAATGGTATTGAAAGTTGTGGACTTTGATATATATATGAATTTTTTCAGGTGCTTTTATTATCCTGTAAAGTGATGGCTCCTTTTACACCTTTCTTCACTGAGGTGCTCTATCAAAATATGCGAAAAGTTTGTGATGGATCAGAGGAGAGCATACATTATTGCAGTTTTCCTGAGGAAGAAGGCAAGGTATACGTCTTATATCCATTTAATCTTATAACCATTTAATATTTAATATGTATTAAATAAATGAAAAACACAGACACTAATAGATAGCAGTCTATTATCTATTATTGGATACAAATAGAAATACATAATTCAGTTGGTTCATTTGTAATTGTTTGATTCTACTGAAAACTGGCTAATGTTCAAGGATCTACACCACATAACACATGCAAAATTTATTCAAAAGAAACATGGTAACCTTTGCATTTTGCATGGTTAGATTCTTATTCACCTTTGTTTCTGTGTGGCTTACATCAATGGTCCCGACCCACATACAATCCAAGTGCTATGTTTCTTAAGCATTATCCTATTTAAGTTTTTTAAGTCTTTGGTATATTTTTAGGATGATTTCATATCCTCCCTTCTCTTTATATTGTATTTTTTAAGTATTTCTTGTTCTCCCCTCTGGATTGGTATAATTTCCTTAAATAAGTGTAAATTTTTTCCATTTTGTTTGACTCTTTCTTTTTCTCTAAATATCTGTTCTTTAAAATTGAAAGGAAACTTGCTTCAGTTTTGCAGCCTAAATATGAAGTAGGCTCTTGCTTCAGTTGTGCTCTAGATATATAAAGTTACCTAATATACTATCTCCTATATGGCTGCATGATTTCTTCAGGGGGGAGAGCGGATTGAGCAAAGTGTTTCAAGGATGATGACAATAATTGATCTGGCCCGAAACATTCGTGAGCGTCATAACAAGCCTCTTAAAACACCACTCAGGTATATTAATATGCAAAGATGAATATGTAGAATTTTGTCTGTACACATCTTTTTCTGGTTTCATATTAGAAATTAATATATTTCTTTATACTATAGGGAGATGGTGATAGTGCATCCTGATGCAGACTTCCTTGATGACATAAATGGAAAGTTGAAGGAGGTACTTTCACATTGTCACAAGCAGTTACAGTGTACCCCTTGTACTTTTAGTATTTTTCCGCAGTTTTAGTTGTCAATCTATTCATATGTTAATAGTTTTTCCGGGATTCTTCTGATCAGTTATACTGTTCATTAGTTGCAGCCTCTGAGAGATCTGACACCTGACTCTTTTGACAGTTTTTGTATATAAAAAAAAGGAGAGAAATGTTTCTGTGTTTGGTCTTTTTATTACGTTTCTCTCCATTAAATGCTTCATATCAAAATTTTGGTTTTGTGCACACTCTAAATAGAAAGAAAAAAAGAACCTACTAGGCATATTATGAGCTTCCTTGTATATAATCTTTGATTCTAACATTTTTTTCATGTTAATAATTAAAGTGGTTATTGTTTTTTGCTCTCTTTTCCTGTCCTTTTTGTCTCGGTTTTATTGATTTTCTTCCTGTATGCTTGTATCCCTCATGTCCCTCTTCAATAATTTACTTGAACAAGATGCTTGAGTTGTATATACCTCTTTAATTTTCGGCTTCCATCCAATCAAATTGTATTCTGATATCTCTATATGCATTACAGTATGTACTGGAGGAACTCAATATACGATCCCTTGTTCCATGTAATGATACTTTAAAGTATGCATCCTTACGTGCTGAGCCTGACTTTAGGTATGCATTTCATATGGCCTCCTGGAATATTTCTCCTTTCCACCTGTTGCTATGCTTACCATTGTTCGTTTTTATTTTCAGTATTTTAGGCAAGAGACTAGGAAAGTCTATGGGCATTGTTGCCAAAGAAGTAAAAGCAATGTCACAGGAAAAGATTTTGTCTTTTGAGAATGCTGGAGAAGTCGTCATTGCGAATCATTGTTTGAAGCTGTCTGATATTAAGGTGCTAATCTTGTGGAAATGATGACTAAGATTCTCTTTCCTTGTGTAGACCCGTTTTCGTAAAATATTTCTATTTGTCTTTACCAAAATAAATAATGAAATAGTTTGTGCTCTTTATCCTTAGCGTGGGGATGTCTTTTTTATTTGTACGATTGTTGAATATTCCTGTGGGTAGGAATTTGATGTTGGTATGATCACCTTCTTCTGTGAAATTTTGGCTTGATGTTTTCTCGAGAATCATCAGTATCATGTTTTCAAAAACATCTCTCATTAGTATTCTCATTCCAAATAGATGTTCTATTCCTCAAAATTATTCCTTTGAACTTGGACTGTTCATGATACTGACCTCATTTTTTTTAAAAATGTGTACCTAGACCACACTAAGTGACAGAGATGTAGTTGAGTCTTGAATATATAGGAGACCCTGCAGCAATGATTTCGTGAAGCATCTAATTTTCATGGGGTTTTCCCTCAAAATGTAAATGGTCATTCAACTAGTAACTTATGCTCTTTTTTATTCAGGTTCTCCGTGATTTTAAACGGCCTGATGGTATGACTGAGACGGAGATTGATGCTGCTGGAGATGGTGAGAGTTTTTAATAGCTAGCGATGGCTCCCTTTGCTGCTACTGTGAAGCAACTGATATTAGATATGAGATGATTGCTACCTTGTATTCATTTTCAATTATGGATTTATGGCATAAATGTTTTCTTGACCAGCATTTTTTGTCTATGTTATAGGTGATGTTTTAGTGATATTGGACTTGCGTCCTGACGAGTCATTGTTTGAGGCTGGTGCTGCGAGAGAGGTAAAATAATTTCCACAGAAGAAATGTCCTAGCTAATTCCTTGATCTTATTCTTTATATAGTGCATAGATGCAATGGATGAAACATCTCTCTATTTACTTGATCTCATAAAATGCATAGGTGCTACTCCTTACTCGAAATCTTAATGATTGTGTGTCTACTGACTAGTGATGATAATGCATATACTTTGCTTGTTATTCCTTAATTTTTACATTGTATGATTTGAGCTTTCACTTGCAAATCTTCATTTGACTATCTTGTTCTTGTGTTTATGTGGATTTGGTCCCTACACATACATACTAGAAATGAAAGACAGTACAACTAAAACAGAGGATTAAATTCAGCTGCTAGTGCTACATTATTGTGATGTGGAGTCTTCAGTAGTTTTTGGTAAATACTAAATATTGGATATGTTTAGTCTCTTTGAAATTTGAATCAATTTCTCCTGTCCTATTCACGGTTATATGAGGACTAAAGATGAAAATGTCCTTTGGATGTATACAATGTAGTATGTTTGGTGCTAATGGTTAAAAAGGAATACCCGAGTTTTTATGGGCAAATTATTCTTATTGCCTCTGCTATAGAACAGAATAAAATTGAAGGATAAGAGAACATGGTCCTGAATAAGATTAGCTGATAAACCCTTATACTTTTTATATAGTAGTTTTTTTATATTGTACCTAACTCATCCCTACAAAATCGACTTGTAAGTTAAGTGGTGCCTCTCGTTATATATTCATTGAGACCTTATCTTTAATCTTATGTGGGACTTGGTTTTTCCGAATACGCCTCATCACTTCCAACACCATTGAGTTTGAAGCGTTGATATAAATGGTGGGTGGCCCAAATCGATAGGCTCTTGATACCATATTAGTTTTTAACTATTGGGTATAACTCATCCTTACAAAACTAAGTGGGTTTTTCCCAATATTATGCCAATGTTTGATGCACAAATCTATAAATGGTTGAAAACTATTTACTATAGCCCTCAATTTAAACCCAATAGATAGTGGTGAGGTGATACGGTTGCTGGAACAATAGCTTTAGCAGCTATGACTTTTTACGGGTGTTGTTGTAGGTGATATTCTGAAAAGAGTAGGCAGCTTCTTTATTTTATTTTATAAAATTGAAATTTATTAGAGAGAAGAAAAGCAAGGGAAGATGGCATTATTGTACTTGCTGTTATTTAACCTTTGTATGTGTGTTGCTTAGAAGATTTTGTATATCATTCAAAATAAATTATGCTATAATGGTTAGTCTCTTTACATCTTTGCCAGTGCATATATTATGCTATTACCTTGAATATAATCTCTCTATGTGCTTTATTTATATTACTTTACCACAATTTAAGTATTCTATTGCATCTTTGTGGTCTGAATTTAAGTTAAACTAAATCTAATATTTTATTTGATGGGGTTGTGACTCGCAGATTGTTAACAGAATTCAGAAGTTGCGAAAGAAAATTGCTCTTGAACCAACAGACACAGTTGAGGTTTACTTTCAATCATTGGATGATGATACATCAATCTCTGAGAGAGTTTTGCATTCACAGGTATAATTACGATATTAATAAACAGCCTTGAAACACTACTTTTATCGTGTAATACAATTGCTTGACAATTCTTCAAGCAGAAAAGAAGGCATACACTATTATGCATATGTTTGACCACAAAATAGAAGGATGGGAAACTATCTTATAATCCAATATCCCTGACTAGATAACTCAGGAGTTAACCACAAAAAAGGGGGAAAAATCTTGAAATATAATTAGCATTACCTTTGCAGTGGCTTCCTGAAAGGCCATTCTCATTTGAGGTGTGAATCGTTGGAATGGATACCATAATACTTATGTCAGTAGTCTTAATTCTTATTTTGCAATCTGTGCCAGTTGATGTAGTAAGGACTGAGGACTAATATTACAGACATATACATACAATTACAAGTCGTTTTCTCTTACAATATTTGCAGGAATCCTATATCAGAGAGGCTATTGGTTCTCCGTTGCTTCAATATTCTTTGAAGCCTGTGCATGCAGTAAGTTGTTTTATTTGGACTATGATTTGCGAGAGTTGGCTGATGTATTCTGTTTTGTTATCATGGATGAGATTGAAATTCTATTGGCACTTGTCATGATGATAAGAGTATCTACTATAAGTGGTGATTCCGATATTATATTTCATCCTTTCATGATATTGTAATGGTAATAAGTTGAATACAATAAACATACTGCATTCAGGGATAAAATTATTTGCAAGAATATTTTGACTGATGGGCATGGCTGAGCTAATAAAATGAGCCAACGGAGTTTCTTGAAGTTTGAATCCTCTGTGCTCTCTTTAGCTGTGTGCTGTCATTGACTTTTTTGTCCTTTCAAGTGCTTTATTTTATTGGTTAGGTTCCTTTGATAACATTCTTTTTCCTACCAAGTTTTACTGAAAATTAACAATATCAACCAAACCTTTTTGTTATTAACAAAATATTTTACACCATTACAAATGTGAACTTAACTTCTAATGTTTGCAATTAACTCTGCCTGATCTTTGATGAACTGCCGATTAGTTGTCCATAATGTGCTGTCTGACTTCTATTGGCAGTGTTCTCAACCAGAATTCAGACAAGTTTGCTTATCGGCTCCTAAACTCTGATATTTGCCCTAATTAATCATTAAATCTGTAACTTGACAATGATAAAAATGATTAGAGTAAATGACTTCTGTCCCAGATATTTTTGTTCTATTGTCCCCTGCTCCCTATCTTACCTCGGGCAGGTGAAATGCTGATAGTGACAGGAGGGAGTTGTTTTGTTTTACAAATCATAAATTCATGTTTATTGGTTTCTAGTCACTCCATCTTAAAATTCTTTGAACAACTGCAGGTTATCATTGGTGAAGAGACGTTCCATGGGATTTCCAGCATGTCCTTTGCTATCACTTTGGCGAGACCTGCAGTGATGTTCAACATTGAAGCCATTCTTTCACTATTTTCTGGTTTGGTTTCTCTTTCAGTGAAATTAATATATCTTCGTTGAAACAAGCAATGGTGCTCTTTGATGTCCTTTCTACCAGTCATCATCTGTGATTGTTGATTGCTCCTACTTACTGTTTTTCAATGGCTACAGGTGACTCAAAATTTGCACACAATTTGCAAACTTACCTGATATCAAGAGATCATTCAAATTTGAAGTCTGAGTTTCAAGATGGAAATGGAAAGGTTTGTTTGATTGAGTTATACTGTCTTTTCTGTTTTTGTTTTGGTGCTACTATAGGACATTAATTTGTTTCTTGTTGTTGCAGAAAATTGTAGACGCAATTGAACAGCAACCTGCGGTAGAAGTGGTACTTGGTGAGCATGTGTTTCTCACTGTAGGTGATCACTTCGTTGCTGCAAAATCTGGCTAATTTTGTTCAAGAGCTCCTTTTTGGTTTATTTATTATCCTGATAATATCCTATCTGGTTGCAAGATTAGAAGATATACAGAATATACCCAGGCCTACCTAACTTTAACGGGTGGCCAATTGACAATCATGATTTTTCTGTATAGAGGATCTCACATCTTATTTAAAGATTAGAAGTTTTTGAATGGAATCCTAGATGATATGATGTCAAATTTTTGTTCACACTTATTTTCTGCTTTATTTTGACTTGTGTGTTGGTTCTTTTTATAGATTCTTAATTTCTCAGTTCCATTGGTGTTTTTGTTGATATGCTTGCATTTATATTGCTCATAGGACGACTTAAGTTGAAAAGTTGGTCAATTGAAATTAAAGTTTCTGGTAACTTTAATTTTTATAAATATTAAATGACATAATAATTAATTTAAAAAAAAACTAAAAATATATCATTTTCCTGTAAGCCCAAGGTATCAAAGTACTATTCCAAGTCTGACTTCAAATAAGAATATCTCAAATGAAAATGATATTGATCTGAGGTGTTTCCTATAGTTTTCTCGTCGATCTCTACTTGTAAACAAGAAAACATTCTAAAAAGCAATCATAACTCCGATTGGATCCCCATAACCAAAATCGGCTAAATGCGACTTTGAGGCTAAAATGGATGAACAAATGTGCTGTGGCTTTGCAAATAATAGTGACTGAGGAGAAGAATAGGTGAGAGGGTGAGAGGTGAGTTTGAAGGCAGTTATTTTGTTTAATTTAGGTAAAAAAAATTACAAATTAAATAAAAAAACTATAAATAAATGAAAATATAATAAATTAAACATTACTTAAAATAATATATTAATAAATTATAAGTTGGTGAGAAAAATTTATTTGCCAAACACTTTATTTTATCAAACAAGTCTATTATAAGCTATAGGCTAGTTTTGACATTATTAAAAAAGTATATATGATAAGATTTGTTTTTTTGAATCAGACTCAACACGGCAAAAAAGGTAAAAATATTTAAATTGTTCGATGAGAAGATTAGTAATTATCAGATGAATAATTATTCAAGGACTGAAACAACACCCAATTCAAAGGTTATCTTCTTCAGAGTATAAAACTTGTAATTAACATGTTTTTCTTCTCAATTCAATGGTAATCCAACTTATGAGTTGACAATTTATAACATGTGCAAAAACTATTTTCTATAAAATTTATAGAATAACTTATAAAAATAATTTACCATTTATACAAAAATAACTTATACATATGCACTTTAACTGCCTAATTATACAAAAATAACTTATACATGTGTTTTCCTTTCGAGTGCATTATTGTGGACAAGAAGAGAAAACTTAATAGCCTTGTAACTGCCTAAACTAAAAATCATTGGAGAATGTTGTTGTGTAAGGATTACGTGATCTCCAATATTTTTAATATATATAATAATTATATATTATTAATTTATATATATATATATATATAATAACAACAAATTATCAAAATAATAATAATAAATTATATTTTTTATACTAATCAAATTAATACAATAAGTATAACATCCTAGTTAGCAACACAACTTTAAATATAAGAAAATTAATACATTTTTTAAGAATAAAATTTTCAACATAAAATTTTCAACAAAGATGAAAATCGTAAAATTGATATATTTTATTTGATTGAATTATCTGAAATTCTAAAAAGTTGTGTGAATTGTGTAACTTGTTAAAATGGTGTGACTTGTTAAAATTGTGTGACTTGTGAAAATTGTAAAACTTGTGCTAATTTTTTCAATTTGTCTACTTCGTATGAATTGTGTGAGACACTAAAAAAAACTATATAACTTTTAAAAATTTCAATTATAATATTTTAGTTAATATTTGTCGCTACTCGGCTCCTCCAATATTTTGTGCAAATCGGTCATTGATATGAACATCAATCAAATGGAGGATTGTACCATGCACCCTATATCTAAATTTGTCACATTGTGAAAATATAATGTTTTCCTTCAACTTTTTTAACTTCTCATTTTTTCACCCCCTCTTTTTAAGAATATTCGAAAATTTTGAAATGACAATTTTCATAATTTTCAAACAATTTGAAACTTCCGAAATAGAAAATTCTAAAATTTTCAAAACTTTTAAACAATTCAAAAAAATTTAAATAGGAAAATTTCGAAACTTTCCATATTTGAAAACTTTATAAACTTTCCAAATTTTATAAATCTAATATTTATTTCAAAAAATTTTAGATTTGAAAATTTTCAAAACTTTTAAAATTTTCGAAATGTAATCTTTATTTTGAAAATTTCCAAATTTTCGAAATGTAATCCTTATTTCAAAAATTTTTAGATTTGAAAACTGTCGAAACTTTCTAAATTTTTGAAATGTAATTCTTATTTTTAAAATTTCCAAATTTAGAAACTTTCGAAACTATCTTAATGTAATCCTTCTTTTGAAAAACTTAAAACTTCTGATGTAAACTGAGCACAGCGTCCAAATATGTAATTTATCTAGGTTCATGTTAATCCAACCTTTTTTTTATAAGTCTATTTATTAAAAAGATCGAGCTATGTAAAAAGTCTTTCAAATCTACCATACCAAATTATCAACCTATTTAAGAAAATATGAATAATATTTTTTACTATTACTATTATTATATATTAAATTTTATGTTAAATTTTTACATTTATTAACTTTTTAGTAATTTAATTAAATTATTTTACATTAATTTTTGTCATATTTAAATACATTATAATATGATAGAATTGAAGTATGATGTAATTTAAAATATTTAGTTTCTTTGATCTATTAACTTCGTAGTCTATTCAAAAATATATATGATTACTAATTTAAAAATATTAACATCAAATAAGTTTTTAAGTAGATTTACCGACTGTACCAATTAACATGAAATATGTAGGCCAGATTTAGATCATGCAAAATCCAATTCGACCTACTTTATTCTCCCCGCTAATGTCCACATTGATAGAGCATAGTTTTATGCACAAAATAAAAAATATGCAAACATTTTTTGACAAATGTAGACTATGTAGGCATTAAGAGCCAAATTATTGAAAAATGAATATTTTTGTTTTATTGGAGTTTGCCTTCAAAGGCAAATTCAGTGATACCTAACATACATCTCAGATGTTAACATAAATCTCAACTAGTTGAAGGATTACAGATGTCAACATAAATTTCAACTAGAAGAAGCTGCTTCTTTAAAATCCTCTGCCTCATCTTCATTTAAGCTTGGAGCTTTTGGAAGCAGACCAAGAACTTTAAACATTAGTTGATCAGCATCAAAATCATTGTTAGCAGTTGTGAGAAGTTTTTCACCAGCAAAGATAGAATTGGCACCAGCTAGAAAACACAATGCCTGCTCAGGTATCGAGAACCGAACTCTACCGGCCGATAACCTCACCATTGCCTTTGGCATTGTGATACGTGCAGTTGCAATCATGCGAATCATCTCCCATATTTCAACAGGCTGAGGAAAAAGTGAACAGTTGTCATGTTCTTCATGTATAATAACACAAGCATTATGATAGTAATAATTTGTGTGATACGATAATTAATTTCAAGGGGGAGTTTGTTTCACAGTTGGAATATCTACTCTCAGGAATAACTTTCTTGGGAAATAATAATGGGAATTTTATTCCTGGGTATTTTATAGGAATTGTGTCTGGTTAATACTAATCATATTCCTAGGAGTTATTTGTAAGAATGGGAATATGGGTAGTTACCAAAAGTTTATTAAGACCTTCATGGGAACTTTTATTTCCCAACCATTTTCTAGGGAACAAATTCATAGGTAAGTGGGAAGTTATTTTATTCCTTGGAATGTTTTATTTCTTGGAATTAATTTTCTAACTTTGTAACAAAAATAGGAATCTATATTTGTAACCTCCACATTCCTGGGAATTATTTTTCTAACCATGAAACAAACACCCCCTAATATGATTAAGGCTAATCTAACAATTCAACATTTCAAATGCATGCCTTTTTATGTCAACTACTAGACAACTAAAAATTAAGCTCTATTGGTAATATCACCAAGAGCTGCGAATGGCGTTTAAACATTTTTGTTTTCACTTTAGTTTAACAAATAATCAATTTAAATAAACTCACCTTCTGATCCTCAAGAGGGGTTCCTTTTACAGCAACAAGTGCGTTAATAGGAACACTCTCTGGATGCGAGGGAAGGGTTGATAATGTATGTAACAAACCTATACGGTCCTCCTCTGCTTCCCCGAGCCCGATAATTCCTCCTGTAAACATTTCTCACCTAATCAGATTACTATGATAAAATTGAAAGAAAAGAAAAAATAACTTGCAACCAATGAAACACAATCATTGTTTAAAAAGATACATAACATATAACACAAAGAAAGCCATGTTTGGGGATGTGCTATTTTCTAATCAAGGAAAAACTTTGTAAATTCCATATTATAATTATCTGGCAGAACTTGATTATGAATTAACAAACTATTGACATATTTCATGGTATTTGAAGCCTAGATTACCAGAACAAACATTAATCCCTGCATCACGAACAAACTCGAGGGTTTGTAGGCGCTCATCATAAGTCCTTGTTGTGATGATGTTTGGATAGTATTCTCTTGAAGTGTCGAGATTGTGATTATAGGCAGTAAGACCCGCCTTCTTGAGTTCACCGGCTTGATCTTTATCCAGCATGCCAAGTGTGCAACACACCTCCATACCCATACCCCTAAAATGACAGAGACATAACAAGTGTTATCAAATTTACCTATGAATTAACTATATATTAAAGTAATATCCACTGTTGTCAATAGCGATCACAGAAAATAGCGATTTGTTCAAATTCCTCTATGCAACAGTTTTATAATGCCGCAATTTAACAATAGTTTGTACTAAATAGCATATCGTGTAACCATAGTGATTTGCTCAAATTCTGCTATGCTCTAGCTGCTATTTAACAACACTGATATCAGCTCATTTCAAATGCGATACCTAAAAACTTAAGTGTATATTGCAGATTGCATGCAGCCCAGACCAACCTTTTATCACATTTCAAACAAATCAGAATAAGAAAATCTATATTCCTGGACTTCTAGGTTCCTTTCATAGTACTTGATAATGAAGACAAATATAAAATGAAGTTGACTTACTTTATTTCTTTTACATATTCAAGTATCTGATTGAAGTTGGTCTTTCTTCCTATTGTATCCCTCCATGCAGCACCCATACAAAAGCGTGTACTTCCAGCCTCTTTTGCCTACAAGAAAAAGATTCTCCGTATTATTCAAGAAAAAGCATAGCAGCAAACAAGCAATAAGATGCATGATTTGTGTTTGCATAAGAGAGAGAGAGAGAGAGAGTCAAGGGGTTTGACCTTAGAGGATAAAGAGCAATGATAACAATTGATTGAAAAGTAGAAACTCAAACAAATGAAATTGTGATAAAATCCATGCACATATAAAAATTATGCATTTAATTCAATAGTTAATTTTTCCATAAATGGTTATAACTCCAAACTTCACAGCCCTCTTGTTCTAAACAGCCAAATCCGAAAAGTATGATTTCCAAATAAAGACACATTTCTTTATTTAAATACCAAGATAGTACATGATATTTAAACTAATTAGTGTCCAATATAAAAATGCAACAATTATACATGACATAATCATCTGAGAGCCAGAACAAGATCCTTGGACTTTTTCTAGAGATAAATAATAGCATCACAATTCACAGTATTGATTATTAGTATACAAAAGATTAGGGGCCATTTACTTTCTGAAAATATTTTCTAAAATTTGTGTTAATTATACCTTTTCACAAAGAGGTAAGAGACTTTTTAAAGTGAACAATTGTCTACATTAATAGAAACAATGAAATGTAAAAAAAAAAAACGTTTCCATTCTTTTTGGAAATGCATTTTCATTAATTTGCCTTTCATATTTCTCCAGTCTCTCGTAGGAAAAATAAACACACATTTAGAAAATAAAAACACAATATTTTCACAAAATAATCGGAGTTTTACCTTTGCTGCAGCTTGGAGAACAGCATCCTTGTTCAAAAGTTTTTGACCTTTGAGTCCTGTATCATATCTAGATGATTGAGGGCAATAAGAACAATCCTCACTACACCCACCTGTTTTAACAGATAGAAGAGTACACTGTTGCACTTCCCTAAAGTTATGAGCATGTCTATGAACCTGAGCCTAATAAATCACAAAAAACACAAAATTACAACAAATTTTTTACAATGCTACCATTCCAAAATTTTCCAACAAAAGAAAAAATGACTCTTTTCCTTGGTGGGTTTCCCTTATATACTTAAAAATCAAAACTTTAGCTGAAAAAAAAAAACAAAAGGGTTTTCTAATTTAAAATTTCTAAAGAAACCCATAAAGAAAAAACAGATAAGGTGAAAAAAAGCGACTAACCCCATGGAATAGAAGATCGAGAATAGGAGAGTCATAGATGGATTTGACTTCATCTTTAGTCCAATCATTTCTGGGTCCTTGGTTAATGGTTTTCTCAGCATGAATTGCAGCTGCTGATGAAGTTGAAAAGGAACTGCAATAACCATTAGAAGAATGGTGCAGCACCCAAAGGGAAGAAGATCTTGAATGTGAACGCAAAATAGGTCTCAACCAAAACATTTTTTTTAATCTTCTTCAGAAATAATTCAAAATTGGAGCAGTTTCAATTGAAAGTGTGTGTGGATTGAAACTCAACCTCAGAGAGATTAAGTAAAAAAGTTCCTAGATCTGCAAGAAAATACTAATATTAATATCATAGGTATTCCCGAAGTTGAAGTTGAAGTTGAGGTTGAATTGAAAGAGTGTTGTTGTTGGTGGATTCTGTTTTTTTATTTGGTTTGGTTTGGTTTTTCTTTTTCTTTTTTTTTTTAGGGTTTAGGGCGCCAAAAATGTGCTGCCTCATTTTTACCCATTCGATTAAGCTTCTTTGGAAAACGGTGTAAAATTAAACTTACTCACTTCCTATTCAAAAATCTACTACTTTATCTGTGTTACATTAAATTTAACATTTAAATTATGCTTAGTTTTTAAGATAATAGTAAGTTGAGCTGATTTTAATAATAAAACTAATATATTATGATAAAAATGCTTTTATTAATTATAGTTACTATGGTAAAAAAGTATAAAATAGTTTATTTCGTATTCTCTCTTATTAATAATATAACTCTTCAACAATATTATGAAATGAGTATGACTAACTTTATAACATTTAAATTATATGGACTTGTGAAAAGGTTTTTGATTCATATATCCCTCTTTTGAATTTTTTATTTTAAAATATCTTAGTATAATATTTTATTTTTGCCATTTAAAGAATATATATATTTATTACTAATTATTTTTATTATTTGAATAATTTAAAAATAATTAAAACATTTAAAAAAACAAAA
>JBBPBT010000938.1:5595783-5614300 GCA_037974875.1 Cicer bijugum | reverse complement strand
CTTAATATAAAATATATTTTAAAGTCTTTCATTCACTTTTTTACTTATACTTGTATCTTTTACTATTTACTATTTGAATAAAAAAATTAATTAATCATTTATAATATAAGTGTTGATGTATAAATTAATTTTATAATAAAAGATAAAATTATGTTAAATTATATTTGTATAAACTATCAATTATTTTTATAAATTATATCATATAATTTATAAAAATTAATTGAAAACTGTTTATAACATATAATAAATTGTTTTCATAAATTTTTCAATTCATAAAATATTTATATCAATATATAAGTTCAAAATCCAAACATACTTTTTTTTTTTTGAGATATTTCCAAAATATTGATAATATATGTATATATAATTGGTTATATATAACATGTTACTATTGTTGGTGTAGTGGTTGTTCACGCGCGAATTAGTACACTCTTTTACCACAAGACCATTGCAATAATTTGGTAAATATATAAATGGTAAATATATATGTCTCTTCGCAAACAGTGGAAGAAGAAGAATTGCAACTCTTTCCGAAGTGACATTATTTTTCTATAAATAGGGCCACTTTGGATAGAATGAAAACAACAAATTCAAGTAATTGTCATTCATTTTCTTTTACTCATTCTCATACACTAAGTCAACTTATTCTTTTCTAATGCATGAGAAAATAATAGGTAACATTATTTTGTAACATACTATTGAAAGATATTATTGGTGCGATAGTGTAAATCATATCAAAGTTTCCAAAATACCCTGAAGGGGATTCGCTGGTAGTCTCATTTGCATGCAATTGGTGGGGGCGAATCAAACTTAAAGGCTAGTGTAACGACACACTTTGAAATTTGCTACATAAAATCTTCATCAACAACTTCACTATTAAAATCTTGCAGCAATCCAACCTTTTTTTTCCTATTATTCCGTGCTTTTCTACCCATACTTTTTCTTTTCTACGCGTAATTTCCACTTTTCCTAGAGAAGCACATTCCAACGTATTTGCATTAATATTTAAAATATTTTTTAGATAGCCATTCCACACCTCCTTGTTTCTCCTTTTTCTTTTCCATGTGCTCCAAATATTTGTTATCAAATCAACGTGATTGCCATCGTCCAACTTATGAGAAATGTTTTGTTGGAATCGATGAAATCTTTATATCGTTCCAACACCTTTGTCTTCGATTGCAATTTAAGAAAATGTGTCATGTGTAGTATCAATCTTTGAGGCACATGGAAGGACGATGCACCCCTTTAATTCTGAGAGTTGCAATTGGAATACAATTCGACTTGAAGGCCAAAACTCATACTCAAAACGTGTTTTTGTAGATACTTTTTCTTCTCAAAGCATGTGTTTGATGTGGAAACTATAGTTTTTTAGGCATATTTTGGGTGATGTCACTAAGAGGTTTATATAACCAATAAATAAATAAGAGATATTCAACTTGTGCATATGGATAACAATTATATTCAAAACTAATAGATACTAAAATAAAAAGTCTACTATTAATAGAGTAAAAATCTGTATAATTGAATATGAATATTGAGTATAAAGATGAGAAATTATCTGTAAAATTAAACGAATATTAGTAGAGATACGGTTATTATAGTACTCTCGTATTTATATAAATATATTATTTATTTATTATATTATATTATATTTATGTTTAGTTTAATTATTTATTTTCTTTTATGTTTTAATATTTATTAATATTAATGAACTACTATAATATTTAAAATCGAAAGATAAAATTTTCAAATAATTTGATCAAGATAAATAGGAAAATAATTGTAACTTTATAATTAAAAGTTTTGTGTTATTAATCGCAACTTTATAATTATACTTGATATATATAATACACATATAATTTTATTTTTTTGCAAATCTAGAAGAATACCGCTTCAATATTTGCTACTTCATAAAATATTATTCTATATGTTTATTGTAATATTTATTCATTTTATGAATATTTAGAATAAAAAAATATTTTAGTTTGAAATACTTTATGATTTGCATTTAGATATATGAATAATTTTTAAATTTAATTACAACAATAATAATTATTTATTGATTAATTTAAATTAAAATATGAATAATTGATACGAATACGAACGCTTAAATACCTATAAAGTTAAAGTATTAAAGTTGATATTCACAAATATATAAATACAAGTAGAGATATTTTTTTTAAACTCAATGCATGAGAACAAATACTAAAGTAACTACTCAAATCTTACAATTCCTACTTGTGTCTAATTTGGAATGAACCAAATCCGAGTCTAGTGGGGACAATTCTCGTTACTTAAGTGGTTTCAATTGAAGTTTCAAAACAAAAATAAATCATTATTTTTTTTATATATTTTGTCTAAATTTTAAATCAAATATATTATTATCATTTTTAATCAATTTTTGTTTATATTTTGTACCATATTGAGTATATGTATAAATATGAATCAACTTTATTAATTACTAATTTATGTTCAAAATATTGATTAACCATCTTTAATAGAATCCTTTTTCAAAAATAGTTTTATTTCAAAATTTTACTTAACAAATCACGTATCTGATTCGAACTCATCATTTGAATTGCATTCATATGTTGATCACAAACTAAATATTACCAAAGTTAAAATAAAAAATAAATAAAAACTAAGAAACAAATACAAAGTTCTAATAAGAGATGTAATATTAATTGATATTTTACTTGATGATTGAGGTGGAAACAGTAAAACAACAAAGTGATAAGATCTGTTTGTGTTTCTTTTCGTCAAAACAAAGAACCGGTTTGTATTCCAATTTATATTCTCAAATTTAATATAATTTAATAAATAATTAATTAAGTAACGATTTAAAAAAGTACTAATTTTCAGATAAATAATTTGATCGCTATGTTAAAGAACAACCAACTATTAAGGTAACCTTAAAAAACTATTAAAACGTAGAAAAAAAGTACAAGACTATATAAAATATTTTTTAAAAAATAAAATAACTAAGATAATGTCTGAAAAAATAATCTGAATGATCTGTTACTAAAAAAGAATTTAATAATCATATAACATTTATCTAAAAATTTTTATATGGTTAATATATTATAATTATTTATTGGTATAATTTTTTAAATATCAAAATAAAAATCAAATATTTTTAGTTAAGAACTAATTTTTTTATATCATAACATTAAATTGTAAATTAATAAATGAATAAAACATTTATTTATAGAAAACATGTAAACATTTACTTATTTATAACCTCTAAATATAAATAAAATATTTCCCTAAAAAACAAAGAGAAATAAAATCTGGGAAGCATCGTGAGATCTCGATCGAGTTGTGTTGTGTTGTGTGGCTTCCATTCAAATTCCAATATTTCAATTCAACTTCTCTCTTAATCGGAGGTCAGTTATCTTTAGATTTTCGCTCCCTCTCCCCTCTCTTTTCGATTAATTCAATTCGCTACGCAATTCGTTTCTTCAATTTTTCGAATCTGCAACAGTACGTTGATTTCAGTTTGGACTCGATGTTGATCGACATGAAGTTGATGTAATTAATTAATTACTTTGTGTTTGGTTGTTTCAGGGAAAAAAGAAAGAAAGAATTACCAGCGACTATGGTGCCGCTACTTGTTTTGATCGTTGCACTTTTGATTCCAAACGGAGTGTTGTCAATTCCCTCCACAGTCCCTGCGTTCCTTTGGTCATCTCATTATAACTTGTAATTATTATATTCCAATTTCATCCTTTTCATTTGTTATTATTCGCTATTTACATTATATTACAATCTGCATATGCTGTTTGATTTTATTCCTGTCTATGTGGCTACTTGCAATTTGCTAGCAACATTATATTTATTTTAGTTTATGAGATTGTAAAGGTTTTGTAGCTTTCCAAGGGTTTAGGAGGTAGGTAAAAGACCCCCATGTTTTATGTGAACAAAGGTTCCAAAATGGATCAAAAGAAAATTATTGTAGGAGTTGAAGTGGGTGATTGTTTATCCACTCCCGTTTTTGCTCACTGGGTGTGAAATACACTACCGGAAGTTTGCTTCCAGTTAAATAACACTATCGGGAGTCAATTTTCGGTAAATTGTCAAGAAAGTGGAGGGTTGTTGAGCATTTTTCGTTGAAGTGTAGTACTAGTTATAATAATAGTGTAATACTCATATATCAGCTGCTTTAGTTTTCTTTTTAAATTGCCACCACACTGGTTCATGATAGACATGATCAGGCAGGGGACAGAATTTCTGAATTGTTCAATAAAGCTTCATTCTATGATTTATGATGTACTTTAGGTTTGCAGATCATGTGGTTTTTTAAGGTGTACAGTAAAGAATGTATTGTTGTCAAAAACCTAAGAATTAAAGCAGCAAATAAACAGAAAACTTAAACAGGGTTGAAATGAAAACTCAACCATTGGTAAAATAGACAAGACCCTTTTTTAGTTGTTGTCTTTGGTGGCAACAATGTTAATATGCTAGATGTTTTATGTAGTAGTAGTAGTAGTATGTAATGTGTATCTGTACCATATAAGAATGGGGTTGAACATACATAGTCCTTGAGTATTCTCGTCCCATGTTTACATTATGTTGTTCAACCAACCAGAAGATTGTTTATATTGTACTGGACCTTTGCAGGGTCTCAGACAATGGATTCAAGGAGTCCGTTAATTATCAGGTCATTTCTCCAAAAGACCTAGCAAAGTCTGTTTTATCCGAAGCAGGCTGGTCAAATTTTCTGGTAATATACTAATCTACAAGACTAGTTTCATATTCTGTATTATGCAGTTCTCTCCCTCCCTCGTTCTCTTCTCAACCTTTATGGAGAAGGGATTGTTATTTTGCTTTTATTTATGCTAGTATTTATTCAGTCTTGGTTTCTTCTATCACTGTTGTTGCGGCAGTATTTTAATTTCCTTTTTCAAAATATATTTTTTTGGATAGTGCAAAGGGAAGAAATTTCAGGATCCTCTTGATCTGGCGCTTCTTTTTGTTGGTGGAGAGGTAATATCTTTGAACTGTCTATATAGATAGTTTGTGTTGCAACTTTCATATTTTGCATTTGTTGTTTACTTGATCTTAGAGATTCCTGTCAATGAGTGCAGTGTCACTGTTTCAATAAACTATGTTATATTTTATCCTTGCAGTTACAATCTTCAGATTTAAGCTTGAACAAGCATGCAAACTCAGCTCTTTCAGACTTGCTCAAGGTGAGCGAATGATGACATGCACTCTATTATGTTTTCTGTGTAAATATGATTCAGGAGAGTTATTGATCATTTTTTCAGTTTTTGACCGTGACACTCTCCATTGTCATGAACAGGACTCTTTTGTCAGATCCAACACTTCCATGGCATTTCCCTATGTTGCAGCATCAGAGGATGTGAATTTGGAAGACTCATTGGTTTCAGGATTTGTTGAAGCCTGTGGAGACGATTTAGGAATTGGCAACGTTGCTTTCCTTGGATCTTGCTCCATGGGTAATGGAAACCAAGAAGAAACTGCAGCTTCACACTCAGTTCAAGTAATCAACAAATTAACGTGACATGACCAATTTTGGAATTTTTGGGCCTGTTCTTGTAATGGTTGCATGATGCTCTTTATTGTCCATTATAACTTTACAGGGCTATTTGACCAAGAGGATGGAAAAGAGTCACAAAGGGAAAACAGATTTGGTTGTGTTCTGCACTGGACAGCATCAAGCCTCAAAAAATGTTGACAGAACCCAATCTGAAGGTACATCTACTTCAGATTTCTGAGCTGTCAGACATATTCTCACCACCTTCTAAATTCTTATGCAATGTTGTATATTTGTAGGTGAAATTTTATCTGAGCTTATCAGTTCTGTAGAGGAATCTGGGGCAAAATATGCAGTTCTTTATGTGTCAGATATCTCAAGATCAATCCAGTATCCTTCTTACAGGGATCTGCAAAGGTTTCTAGCAGAAAGTGCAACGGGGAATGGATCAACCAATTTCACAGGTTGTGATGGAGTCTGCCAGATTAAATCATCGCTTCTGGAGGGACTTCTAGTGGTAAGCTTCTTTAGCATATTTTACAAAA
Source organism: Cicer bijugum (assembly GCA_037974875.1). NCBI lineage: Eukaryota > Viridiplantae > Streptophyta > Magnoliopsida > Fabales > Fabaceae > Cicer > Cicer bijugum. The sequence continues at coordinate 5,608,255 of JBBPBT010000938.1, read as the reverse complement.
CAAGTTACAATTTATTGCATCAAAACTATGAAAATTGTGCACAACACTACATAAAAGAGGTGTCACTTCCCACCAGAACGGTGTCCCGTCTGTGTGGGAGCTTTTTTAGAGCAAATAAACTTATTTTTAAGTGGACACCTAATTGGGGTTTCTTACACGTGTCATACGTGTTGGTGTTCGGGCACATGTTAGACACAAGATACGCCTAAAATCAGAGGAGTCCACGCTTCACAGACCCAGAGAATTCCACTAAGCCCCTAAGATTCTTATATCAATGGACTGTAAATTAGATGTGATTATAAATTTATAATTCAAATTCCTAATAAAAGATAACTCCTAACTAGTATGGATAAGATAATGATATTAGCTATTGTTAAAATTCAGTGTATGTTTTTATTATTCCTTAATTGTGCAACATTCTAGGCTAATTATTGGTAGTCCTAGACAATACAACTTCTTAGATATTGAATGTAATTACTGCAGCATCATTATAAATAAAAGGTGTGATCTCATTAGACACACATAAATTACTCATATTATACTGCTGCAATAGCCAACATTTTCCATTAATCTATGATGTTACTTCTACTCATTTTTTATGACTTTGCTGATATAACAATCTACTTTTCTCCTAGGATTCAGTAAACCTAAAATTAGATGGACAGTTGAATTTAGACATTTTTTACCATTTAACTCAAAATTGATTTTTCTTAAATCTAATATTTATCACCCATATATATATGAATGGTCAAGATTAGCTCTTACACTCACTTGATATGCTGGAGACAGCAATAACAGCTTTTTGTCATCATTTGCATGAACATCTGATATAGGCTTGGTGTAAGTCATATAAAGTAGAAGCTGTCTTTTTGTGATTTATTTTCCTATTTAGTCTTATCTTCCAAGCATTGTGGGAATATTGCGATATGTCCTGATGAGATTGCTTTTGTGATGATACAGGGCTTAGTTTTGTTAATAATTTTGATATCGGGCCTTTGCTGTATGATGGGAATTGACACCCCAACAAGATTTGAGGCGCCACAAGACTCATGATTCATTTCTCCAAGCTAATAATTGTTCTGATGCTGGGCCTACTGTATTAAAATATTACTGTTATATTATATGCAATTTTTAGGGAGGCTCGGATGAATGCCATGTAATTGTTGATTTATTTCAGGGAAGTATCATGTTGAATGATAAAATAATGTGTACCAGTATATAAAAACATCTATCCTAGGTTTTAATTTTTTGATCTTGCTGGTGTTGTAAAAGTTTAGTAAGAAGCAATTACTGTTGAGTGTTCTGTTTTCTCAATTACTTTCTTCTGGCTGCATTTCTCTCTCACCACGGCTTCAAACAGCAGAGTGAATGAATGCAATTCACACCTGATTATTCTTATTACAGTACAACATACTTTGATTATAAGGGGTTATATCACTACAAACTGAACACCATCCAATCAATAGAAACTAATATGATGACTATCCACTGATAACTGTGAAATATGGAACTATCAACTTATAACTGTGAAACATGGAGCTATACAACTAGTGACGGATTTTGTACAAAATATTTGGGGAAATCACATATTGCACAAAATATTTGGAGAAATCACAAGTATTAATTGAAATATTATAATTGAAATTTTTAAAAATTATATAGTTTTTTTTAGAGTATCACACAATACATAGTAGATAAGTTGAAAAAAATTAGAATTTTAATTTTTATAAGTTACATAATTTTCACAAGTTATACAATTTTTATAAGTCATGCAATTTTTACAAATGATACAATATACACCATTCACACAATTCAATCAAATAAAATATATCCATTTTATAATTTTCATCTTTGTCAAAAAATTTATTCTTAAAAAAATCATTAATTTTTTTATGCTTAAATATCGTGTCACTCTTAAAAAAATATACATTAATTAAAATAATTCACAATTAAAAAATAGTATCACACTATATAATATATCAATGATAAACATAAAAAAACAGGTACATGAAAAGAGAGGCAAAAAAATTATTCAAAACCATATAATTTAAAAATATTTTAATAATTTATTAATATTATTTTGATAATATACCGTTAATTATTATATATATATATATATAAAAGAAATTAAATTGAATGTTTCTCTCCCTTTGTTCCATAACCGAATAAACTCTAAAACAAATATTTGTTTTTAGTTAGAAGATTATTTATGAAAAATGTAAAAGGATATATTTTCGACAAAAGTAGGACTGTTCAGACTTAACTAGACATTATTTATGAAAAATGTAAAAGGATATATTTTCGACAAAAAGTAGAACAGTTCAGACTTAAATAGACGGTTCAGACTTAAATGAAGTTGACGATCCAATAGGTCAGGAATAAAATCAGTAATATATGTCTCTAATAATTATAAAAAATGTGAAAGGGATATATTCTCGATGAAAGTTAGGACACTTTAGACTTAAATGGAGTTACCGATCTAATAGATTAAGAATACATTCAATTTAAATGAGCATAAATTCAAGACAAAAATCTCAAATGAAATAAAGTTGTCCACGAATCAATAAATTCAAAATAGTTTTAATTTAAATAAACACAAAAAAGTGTTAAATTGATAAAATGGTGATAGAAAACTAATTTCAAATAGTGACCTAAACCTAATTTCATTTTAATTTTTCAATTGCTACATAATTTTAAGTTAGCTTTTTTTCCCACTTCAATGTTATTTGAATTGGTCCAACTAGACTAATATATTGAAGCTGTTGAGAACATATCGTGTAAAAAGAAGCCATCCATTCTTAATTATATTTTTTTAAATAAAAAATGACTTTTTTTTCTCATTGTTTGTTTGTTCGGAGTCCAATGCTAATTTACAATGGATAAATTTGTATAACCAAAAAGAAAATTATTTAAGTAATAATAATTCTCTCAGTTTATAACATTTGTTTAGTAATGATATTTACTTGTGTCGGTATATCCATTTTTCTCGAAGAAATGATAAAATTATACAAAAATCACATAACTTTTAAAAGATCCTGTTATTTTTAACTAATAAAAAAATAAAATTATAAAAAATAATTTAAATAAAAAAAAATCAGAAAAATAAAACACCTAAATTAATTTGAAGATAAAAAAAGAAACACACCAAAATTAGATAATATGATTTTATAATACAAAATATAGAATAAGGATAACACTTAACTACTCACTTAAAACAAAATTCCCACTTAAAATAAATTTGCTTATATGATAAGGAAAAAGACGGTTTGAGATTTGATGAGAAGCATGGTGTACATGTAAGCACTTGTAAACTTCACATTAATTTCCTTTACTTCCCACCCATATCCTTCTGATCGGTTCATACTCAATACATTCTCTCTCTTCATAATTTTTCCATGTTACTGTTTGATTTGGTACAAGCATTAATTGTTAGTTGTTTGATATTTGTTGTCACCCACTCTAGATAATTTCCTTCTTATCTCTTTTAAGCTCATTTTATGTTAGTAGTATATTCAAATCTAGGTCAAACTTCTTTAGCTTGAAAAAAATATCATCAACATAACATAATGGAGATTGAAGCTGCAAGTGGTAGCAACAACAAAGGAAACAATTTTGATGAGTGTGAAGAGAAAGCATATTGTGGTATTGATAGAGGAAGTTTCTTAGCATGGGAAGATTTGAGAGTTATATTACCAAATTTTGGAAAAGGACCGACTAAAAGGATTCTTAATGGGCTTAATGGGTTTGCTGAGCCCGGTAGAATCATGGCTATTATGGGCCCTTCTGGCTCTGGAAAATCCACTTTGCTTGATACACTTGCAGGTTTGGTTTATATTATATTAACATCATTCTTTATAATATATGTTTCTTTGTTTGTGTGATGTTGTTTCTTTTCTTATGCTATGACAACTTCAACATGGGTCAATTTAAAAAGTTATTCTAAAATCAAAATATCATTTTTATTTTCTTTTTGTCTTCTCTCAATGGTGGAAGACAAATTCTTTCATTCAATTGGGTTAATAATTAAATTGAATTTATTGGAGATTGGATCTTTCCATTTTGAGCATTTTTTCTGGGATTGGTTGAAGCTTAAATTGTTTAGTGTGTTGAATTTAGTATATTTTTTAAAAAAGTTCCAACCGAGTTTCTCAACTTTAGTGACACTAAGGGCCCTTATTTTAATGTTGTGGGGGGTATCATATCGTTATCTATCATTAACATGTAATACATTTTTGGACCATCCGGATTCCTAGGGGATCAATTCTAAAAACTATATATTACTATTTTTGTCATATTTAAATTTATTTTTGTACTTTTAAATAATTACCAAGAAACAACTTTGGGTTTTACTGTATTTTTTCAAGTGTTGAATTTTTATTTTTTTTTACCCTTATATTTATTTTTTGGATTCTGTTGGAGTTTTGCTCTTTTTTGTAGAGTTGGGTAACAAAGTTGCTGTGATGACTGTTTCTGTCTCTACTCTCTAAACATTAATTACTACTTCCAATAATTTTGGTATAGTTGCCATTGTAAAGGACACATTAATAGTAGCTCTCTCTCTAGCTATATTTTACAGATACATTCAATTTTGGTAGATGGGATTGTCGAATTAGAAATCTAACTAGTGGATTTTCAAATGGGCTTACTTAATGAGGACAACAATCTAGGAGTGTTCACTCTAACAAATTAATTAATTATAAATCTATTTAATACAGTAAATTATTTTTAAGAGTCTACTTAAGCATATAGCTATTTTTAAGAGATTACTACTAGTCTATGTTTGAAACAAATAAAATAGCTATAAACTATATGACACCTATGTTGGTAACACTCAATCATTTTATTAAGAGTTTAAATTTATAGTTTATATTTTTTTCATAAACTACTTCAAATATCTCCCGAACTAATAACTTATCATTTTATTTCTGTCAATTTTACACTTATTAGTTTAACTAATATCATATTTTTATCATTTATAAATTATTAATTGTAATTTAAAATAAATAAATTAGTTAAATAGTTTAAAATAATTTAAATAAATAATATTTTAAAATAAATAATTTAAAACAAATAAACTAACTAAATATATAAAACATATATCAGATTAATAAATTTTAAATTAATAAAAAAAACATTTTTAATTGCTCATTTTAAAATATTTTAAACATTAATTGATATCAAATTTATTATTAATTACTTTATCCAGAATAAAATATATGTAAATATGGTAGTTGAAAAATTGATGTCTATGAATCAAAATTTTAACTAGATATATCATTTCAACTATCTTTTTTTGCTTATATTTCATTCAAAGAAAGTAAAAATATTTTTTTATACTTTTAAGTTAATTTAATCGTTAACTTTACTGAATAATTCAATTAATTTATCAAGTATCAACTATTTTTCTACCAAATAAAGCATTAATAATCTTTTTCCTATAGAAACAAATCTTAATATAAGTTACCCACTCTGATTTTGAATTTAAAGGAAAGTTATATCAACAAATTGTAGATGCAGTTGGTCTAAATTTTGAACAAACTATGTTCATTTTTATTGATTCATTTTCTCTAATATTTGAAACCGGATGAGAGTACTTCATACCTCCATATATATATATATATAAGATTTACTTGACTAAATCATGAGTTAATTTTAATTGTTTTATCTATTCACTTTTGAAGAGAACAATTGATATATATTTTTATTGTAGTATTCTGTTACATATTACAGATAATTGAATTTTATAAAAAAAAGAATAAGAAAAAATTTCAAAGACAGTCCTCTTGTGTTTAGGGACGGAGACAGTATTTTGAAACAAGCTAAAGGCATCTATAAACATGGCACAACTTATATCTATAAATATATTGAAACACTAACACAAATAAGTACACACATAAAGTGTTTGTATCATGAGACAAAACCAAATCAATTAACTCAACTCGTTTTAAATCAGTTTTTAAAATTCTCAACCTGATTAAATGAAACCAAATCAGTTCAGATTCTTTTTCTCTAAAAATCAAATCGAATATTTACACCTGTATTAAAAGTAGGAGATTACCATGATCAATTATTAAATTCCATAAATATTGCCAAAATACAATGTAGAGCCCCATGGCCATTTGAGGACTATAATTAGATTTGGTCGGATTCAGAAATTCTGAAAAAAGTTATTAATAATAAATATTACATAAAATTTAATTTGAGTCCGTCTTTATTTGTCCTCCTTAATTTGTTTAACATTCAATGATAGAAAGATAGATGAAATTATAATCATAATGTATTTAAAGTAATTTCCTCTGTTTTAAATTTACACCAAATGAACTTAGTTTTTCTTTATGTTTGACGTCCTAGTCCTCTTCTGCACCAAAAAAAAGTAATATTTTTAAAATTAATATTAAAATGTTTTCTATTTTCATTAATTTTCTTCATTCATCTAACCATAATTATTAAAAATATCAATTGAAATTAATCAAACACATTTTGAACAAGTATCTAATTTTTTTTTTTATTTGTGTTAATAAAAAAAGGAGGAAGAAAGTTTAATCAATGATACAATTTGCTAATTGATACATAATTTTTCAGTGCTACTTCTAATACAATTTTTTTGAACGTGTCTGAATGTTGTTGCAGGTAGACTCTCAAAAAATGTGGTAATGACAGGAAATGTCTTTCTCAATGGGAAGAAAAAAACTCCTGGCTATGGTTTTGTTGTAAGCACAAAACCTACACATCTTTCAATAACGTTTAATTCAATAATTTAAAAACACATGATTTGTCAGACTCGATAGAGACTCGTTAAACGATGAAATAATACATCAGTAAATATACGCGTAAAATATTTTTGCAATATGGATGCATGCAAATAAAATTATAAAAGCATATAAAGTAGTACATTACAATATTTGAATTGTGAATGTACATGAATCTGAATCTGAATGAATGTTGATATTAACTTCAGGCGTACGTAACACAAGAGGATGTGTTATTAGGAACTCTTACAGTGAAGGAAACAGTAACATATTCAGCACATCTTCGTCTTCCAACAACAATGTCAAAAGAAGAAGTTAATGGTATAATAGATGGAACAATCATAGAAATGGGTCTTCAAGATTGTGCTGATAGGTTAATAGGTAATTGGCATTTGAGAGGTATAAGTGGTGGTGAAAAGAAAAGACTTAGCATTGCACTTGAGATTCTCACAAGGCCTCGCTTATTGTTTCTTGATGAACCAACTAGCGGCTTAGATAGCGCCTCTGCTTTTTTTGTTGTTCAAACTCTTCGAAATGTTGCTCGTGATGGAAGGACTGTTATTTCATCCATTCATCAGCCGAGTAGTGAAGTTTTTACTCTTTTTGATGATCTTTTCTTGCTGTCGGGCGGCGAAACTGTTTATTTTGGTGAAGCCAAAAAGGCGATCGAGGTATAAAATTATTTTACTGTATTATCAAAGTTTAAATATGTTTTTAGTCTTTTTTTGGATATGCATATGTAGGTTTTCATTTTTAGTCTTTGCAATTTTTTTTTACCTTATTGATTGATCCGCTCACATTTTTCAATTTGTTATGCAGTTTTTTGCTGAAGCCGGTTTCCCTTGTCCGCATAAAAGAAATCCTTCTGATCATTTCCTAAGATGTATCAATTCTGACTTCGACGTTGTAACGGCTACACTAAAGGGTTCTCAAAGGATTCATGTATGTATTATTTATTTATATTAGACGATTAATCATATACTCATCCGCAAATATTTGAAATAGTTTCCAATATGATCATGAGTTGTTTTCAAGTTACTTTATGATATGTTCGTATACTGTTTTCAGCTTATTTTCACAAAGTAATCTGACACCTTATTATCACACCTTGATTTTCATGTCGACGCTCATTCACATGGATTTGTTTCTTTCACTTTTTTTGTTATTATAGGACACTCCAAATTCAGCAGATCCTTTCTTGAATTTGGCTACAGCAGAGATTAAGGGAATGCTACTTGAGAGATATAAGCGTTCAAAGTATGCCAGAAGGGTTAAAGACAAGATTCAAGAACAATCAACCAATGTATGCATTTCTACTTAACTCTCTACACTTCACAATAATATGTAACTACGACTTGAATAGGTTCTGTACTATAGGCTCGTACTACTGTGTCCTTACTTTCTAACGAGGCACAAACCGAAAAATAATAAAATGTTACTTTATTGCATAATAAAGACTGACACTACATACGCACTACATTTGATGCCTTTTATTTGTGATCAGATATTACAGGAACGGGTTGAAAGTGAGACAAAATATGGAAGTCAAGCAAGTTGGTGGAAGCAACTCTCCACACTGACAAGGAGATCATTTGTGAACATGTGTAGAGATGTTGGTTACTACTGGTTGAGGATTATCATATACGTCATTGTATCTATATGTGTTGGAACTATCTATTTTGATGTTGGCTATAGCTATACTTCCATTTTAGCTCGTGGCGCCTGTGGCGCTTTTATATCAGGATTCATGACTTTCATGTCGATTGGAGGCTTTCCATCCTTCATTGAAGAAATGAAGGTACAAAATTTTATTTGGATTTATCTCACGACATAAGCATTTGCGTAAGTCTTTGGAAGCATGTGTAAAAATAACTTATGATATGTCAATAAACTGATTTCAGATACTTTTTATAAGCTTTTCAACATAGCTCGTTGTCATGTTTTTTGATTGATATATATATGATACAGGTTTTTTATCGAGAAAGGCTTAATGGATATTACGGCGTAGCAGCATACATATTAGCCAACTTTCTGTCTTCATTTCCATTCTTGGTAGCTATTGCTCTTACTTCCTGCACAATCACATACCACATGGTGAAATTCAGGCCAGGATTTATTCACTATGTGTTTTTCACTGTAAACATCTACGGCTGCATATCAGTGATCGAAAGCCTCATGATGGTTGTTGCTTCACTTGTTCCAAATTTCCTCATGGGAATAATCACAGGGGCTGGAATTATTGTAAGAACAAAATATGGCTATAGTTAGTTACATGCACACTTTTGAGAAAAAAATATTGTGCTTGAAAAAACTACAACATCCACATGTGTTAATATTTTTGGGATCATATTGTTGTTCATGCAGGGAATCATGATGATGACCTCCGGATTCTTTAGGTTGCTGTCTGATCTTCCAAAGCCGGTTTGGCGCTATCCAATTTCGTATATTAGTTATGGCGCATGGGCTATTCAGGTAACTTTGAAGATGTTATTTATGTTAGTTTTGTCCCTCAAAATTTCCATTGATACAAATTGAGTTGGAAGAAAGTTCGTGTGCTTGATTTTGCGATGACAAAAAGTGATTTTGATTAAAAACGAATTCAATGTAAAATCATTTATGTGTGGATTCATAAGTGGTTGAACAATAAACTTTAGCACATGTTTGATTTTGCAGTGGAATTGACAAAATTACAATGACAGTTAATCCCACCGTGAAATCAAACATGCACTTAGACTAAAAATCAACTGTTGCAATCAATTTCAAAAACTTCAAATTCTAACTTTAAGTTATAATCAATTTTACTGGAAAATATTTAAACATGTCAAATCAATTTTATACTTCTAAAAGTAATATCACACAAACAAATAAAAAGTTGACATTATTAATAGAGTAAACTTATAGCAAGTTGATATTCAAAGACTAAAAATTGTGGTTAATAACGTTCAAAATGGTGGTTACTTACATTTAACGGATGATGAATGAACATTAACGACACTTTGTTATATTTATTAATCATCAACTGAACGTAATTAACGACATATTTAACTTGATTAACCATCTCAGTTATGGTAAAAAATTATTGTCAAATTTGTGCTTGAAAACATAATTAGTTATGATGATTGAATAATTTAATTTGGATGGCAGGGTTCATACAAAAATGACTTGCTAGGGCTTGAGTTTGATCCACTGATACCAGGTGACCCAAAACTGACAGGAGAATACGTGATAACACACATGTTAGGGATTGAATTGAGCCATTCAAAGTGGTGGGACTTAGGAGCACTATTCCTCATTCTCATATGTTACAGAATTCTGTTCTTCATTGTTCTCAAGTTCAAAGAGAGAGCATCACCATTATTTCAAACACTTTATGCAAAGAGAACATTACATCAGCTTGAGAAAAGACCTTCTTTCAGGAAAATGCCTTCTTTTCCTTCATTGAGGCATCAACCACTTCATTCATTGTCTTCTCAAGAGGGTCTTGATTCTCCACTCCAATAAATTAAACCACAAAACAATATATAGATATATTTATTTATCTTTATAATTACTTTCTACTGGATTTTAGAAATTAGTTAGTTGCTTTCATATGAACACAAAAAAATTGTATTTTTGTTTTGTTAGCTTATGTATAGAGGAAATATTTTATAACTATTCCAATTAAGATAAGAAATTAAAATGGGACATTGTGTCCTTGGATTACATACTTTATTGAAATTAAATCCGCATGAATAGTTTCTTGTACAAATGTAGACCTCTCTCATTATGCTATCTTTAAGAACATTAGGTTGAAAATTGTTTGGCCATATAATACTTACTTAAACAATGTTGATAAAATTTTGCGTTCAAGAAATTTATCATATATACACGGTTTTATACAATTTCAACAAGATGATATTTAATCTAAGATTTGTTTTAATTGTTTTACATGAGTCGATCAGTTATGATATACTAATGTGTGTTCGATACAGATATATATCTAATCTTAAGAGTATTGATGCTTCATAAATTGCCGTGAAACACAAATTTAACACAAATTTATTTGTTAAATAAATTCTTTTTCAACAGTTAGAAGACACACCAAAATTTTAAATAAAAAAAAAAACTTAATAAAAGAAAAGTAAATAGATAAATCAATTTTTTGGTAAGAGATAAATGCCACAAAGATGAATGAACGATGGTTTTGGTGATGGTAGTAAATGAGTGATGAGAGGTGCAAAGAAGTAAGTAAGGTTGCTCTGCTGAGGTTTATTAACTCTTGTGCAGGAAAGCTGCAGGTTGTACACTGTCCCTCCTTTCAACTACTCAAAAACATTAACCAAACTGCTCGTGTTTTTATACCACATTAATTATTTCATTTCAGATATTAGAAAAAAGTAATATGATTCATTCATCACAAAGTCACTTATTTTTGTATCTCTAATATAACAAAACTTTAATTGTGGTTTGGTTCTTTGAATCTTTATATGATATGATTATTCCAATAAGCCACAAACAGAAAGACACAGAAAGGTCTTACTGGTGGCTAGTTGGTGCGAGGGAGAGTTATGATATGGTGAAGAAAATCACTGGGAGAATCATTGAGGCAAACCATCATTCTTTTAAACATTTTTAATTAAAAGTTGTGATTTTTTATATTTTAAATGATGTATTATATAATTTTATGATCTAAAATTAAATAGAAAAGTTAAATATTTATATATTATTAATTATATTATAAAAATTAATAATTTTAAAAATTAAAATTAAAGTTTTTAGAAGTTCTGTAAAACCAAATATGTCCTATAATAACCATAAAATAAAACATAAAATATGCACTAAGTGTTTTTCTTTTTGTTTAACTTAATCATGCACTAATTGTTAGTATTTAAAGTGGAAATCAAATAACACTTGTATATTTATAGGTTACTCTCTATCCTTAATTTTGGTATTTTTAATTTTTTTCCCCCCTCAAAACTTAGGTTGTTTTAGAAAAAGCAAGGTATAATTAAACTTTTCTTTTTATCTTTACAAAAACCAAAAACAAATTTGCTGTTTCTTAATATTATTTACATTAATGTTATTTTAATGGTGGTATAGGATAATTGTTTGGCCAGTACATGATGACAAAATTCACATATGTGGATCCATCATAAACTGCTCCAACTTTGACAGAGAAATTTTCTTTAGCTTGATGTGGATCTGGGTTTATTATTATTGAACCTACATCGTAGTGAAATTCTTATTATTTTTATAAGTTTTATATACAGTCTTTGTTAATTTTATTTAATATTTTATATATTTCAAAATTTGCATCTCCTCCCTATTGAAAATATATTTTTGATATAATTTTATTTTATTATATTACTTATAATAATTATAATTTGTAAAATTAATATTTTATATATATGGTCAACAATGCGACAGGAAGAGGAAACTTAAATTCTATTAGGGTTAGAGATGATCATCCAAATTTTAATCCCGATAAAAAATAAAATAAAAATGAACAGTAAATTAACATTCGCTAAGTTGTCATGTCTACATAATATACATGAAAAGAGGTCTTACATATTAATTTTGTACATTATTTTATCTATCAATTTAGTAGAAAAAATTTGTTCTTAAATATTTATTGTTTTTAAATATTTTTATTTTAATTAACTGATTTGTGAATGATCATTTTTGATTAACTAATTAATTAATAATAAATATTTATCAAATATGTAATTTTTCTCATATTTTTC
>JBBPBT010000938.1:5558091-5589012 GCA_037974875.1 Cicer bijugum | reverse complement strand
TTTTTTTTTTTTTTTTTTTTTTTTTTGCCTTCCGCAATTTGTTGTCATTTTTTGCTAAATGTATATATCTTCTCCTCAATATGAATTAGTCTTGTTGTCTTCCTAACTTTGTTCCATCTATATAATTTTTTTTTCCCGAATTTTCTAACAAAATTTTGTTACGTTTTGGTTGATCTGAATAAATTCTATCGGACCAAAAAATTTAAAACTAATTTTGATTTCGACTAAAATTTCAAAGTGACTTTATGACATAGTTTGTGATTTATGTGGGAATTTTCTTTTTGTTGTTGTTGAAAATATTAAATTCAAGAGTATCAAAGTATGCGTTGTTTGTTGGGTAGAACCTCGTTATGTTGTTGTTTATTTTGTAGAAATTGTGAGAAAAAAAATTGCGTGAATGAAATTAATTTATGATGAAATTGTTTTTATTTTTTAGTTGATGTTAGATGGACATGTAGTTATTCTCAAATTGAAATACTTCGTTATTCTTTTTTAGCAGAAGTACTTCTTGTACTCACTCATAAATTATTATGACTCTTATGAAAAAATTGGTGATAAAATACCGGATGAAAATAAATAATAAATTAGAGATCAAATAAAATTATTCTAATTTTTTGAACTTAGTGAAAAGCCAAGGGGCTGTTTAAGTGGTTCTATTTTTTTTTTTTAATATTATAAAATCAAAATTTGTTGGGGTAAATCAAAGTTAAATTAGTTTTTCACTTAAATATTTATATATATCTTAATTTTAATTTAGAGAAAATGACTATGCAGTGAGGCGTACACAAATTTTAGAGTGTCTTTAATTCATTGGTTATATAAATAGTTTCAGATAGAAAAAAAATTACTTTTTAAAATTTTAAGATATTGATTATACAAATTTTAAAATGTCTTTTTTTAAGTAATTTTTCTTTTTATATCACCATCATAACCATGGTCGATTATCACTCTTGACCACCAATCACAACTCTAACCTCTATTAACTATTACCGACCACTATGTATATTATCTCTCACAACCACCACTTTTAAGAATTATTATTAAATTAGAAATCTATAAACTTTTAATATTTAAATCAATTTCAATTTTTAAAACTTTTCTTTTAATATTGTGAATTTCAACGGAGATAGTAAGATTTACACGTCAAAGGAAATTATGAGTATTTTCAAGATATATAGTTATCTTACTAAATGTTTGACAGTACGTTGGTCTTGTTTGCAAATTTGTGGTGTCAAAATTAATATTTTTATTGTTATTTTAGACTTAATTATTTTATGCATCAATAATCTTAATTTTAATTTTCAAACTCATCAAATTAATTTAAATTTTTTAAAATTTGGAATCATAAAATAAAAAATCACCTCGAACGAGACTGAAGTGTAGAATTCATTTTAAATAATAGATCACGTGATATTTATTATTAACACTACAAGAGATAAGCATATGAGACCCTCTTTTGTGTTTCATCTGTCCTTTTAGCATATGTCCAAGGAGTTTGTTTTTCAAGGAACTACTCTAATCTTCTCTTTTCCTTTTCTTTTGCTCATGTTACCAAAAAAGTATTATCATTAATTTTTACCGACAATTTTACTTGTTTAAATTATTAGACAATTATATTAAATAGATACATAACAAATCATATACTTGTTAGGATATTAATTGTTGATTCTTTTCATAGAATGTTTATTATCTTATTCTACCATATAACATTAATGCTCAATTTTATGAACTTTTTTAAATATATTACCAACTTAGAGGATGGCATAAAACAATTCTTTTAATTTTTTCATAAATATATTAGTTTTTGCATTCATTTCACATATCTTCCACAATAGACTAGATTAAAATATATACACTCATGTCCATGTCTATTTGCTGGTGTGTAGGGTTGAAAAGTTGTAGAGTTATATGTAAAATGATGAACACATGTAAAATGATGAGCACATGATGATGTTATTTAATTTCTGATGAGGTTAAAGTGTACCTACATTATTTCAATTATTTAATTTCTGATGATGTTAAAGTGTACCTACATTATTTCAATTATTTAATTTCTTCAAAGAATGGAGCAAAAGCTTGATATTGTTTTAGATCAATTTAAAGATAGCTAAAATTAGCAAGTATTTATTTCAGCCATGCATACAGTCTCTCTCTATTTATTTCAAACTAGCATCGATGAATAAACATTTGCACTTTCATAAACTTCTATACCAAACCCAACAAATAAAGATAAACGAATGACCATCCAACCTTGTTTGATTCTCTCTCCAAAATAAATTAAATATATATTCAAAAAATATTATTAATTATATTAAACAATCTCAATAAAAATATTTAAATTTATTAGTTAAATTACTTTTATTTCTAGTGACTAATAAAATTCATTAAAAAATAAAAAATTATATTAAATAAAAGATAATTTAAATATATTTCTATTAAATAAAAGATAAATTATTAATTTTTATTCGTATTTTCATTTAAAAAATATAAATTAATTTATTTTTATTAGGATGAGGTATCTAACTCCTATCAGAAATAATATACTTCAACTATTCGTTGACAATTGATGAGTAACATCTACTCTTAACGGGAAGCAATCAATGTTAGACTTCTTTGTTATGGACTTTAGTTATTTTTTTTTATATATAGACTAAATTATATTCGTGGTCTCTTAACTTAATTTTAGGTAACGTTTTAGTCTTTTAACTTTTTTTTTTTTCCCGAGTTGGTCCTTTATTTTACTTTTAAGTGACAATTTGATATTTTATGTTTTAAAATGTCAACAATGTTATTCTTTTTTATACAAAAATTCAAAAAAATCATCAAAATTTTCAAACAAAACCCATAAAACTCATTATCATCTTCAATAAAATACAAATTTAATCAAATTCATAACTTAAATCTTGAAATAAACTCATACTTTCATTTTTTATTTGATGTTGTTGGAGATGAAATTTGAGTGTATTTGAATATTTAAGATATGGATTTGATAAAATTTGCATTATATTGAAGATGATTATTAATTTTTTGGGTTTTGGTTGAAAAATTTGATGATTTTTTTGAATTTTTGTATAAAAAAGGATAACATTGTTAAAATTTTAAAACATAAAATATCAAATTGTCACCTAAAATTAAAATAAAGGACCAACTCGGGAAAAAAAAAGTTAAAGGACTAAAACGTTACCTGTTACCTTAAATTAAGTTAAGGGACCACAAATATAATTTAGCCTTATATATATATATATATATCACATTTCATTTGTTTTTCTTTAAAAATTTTATTAAATAATTGTACTTTAATACTTTTTAACATACTTTTGATCTTTATTTATACATTAATCTATGTGTATCAATTTAATTTTTAAATGATATTTTAGAAAAATGTTTAAAATATTATAAGAACCTTTTATAATTTTTTTATAAAAAATAAATTTTAATAAAATTAAGAAAACATGTAGTTTGATAGAAGATGAACCTTTTATCAATTTAATATGTAGTTTAAGAAAATTATTTTGAATTTATTATTTGTTAAAAAATTAAATTTAGGTAAGAGAGATTATTATTATTATTATTATTATTATTATATTCTAAACATACATTCAAAAAGTCATTTAAAAGTTCATACAATATACATGAATTATTTTAAAAATAGGAATTAAAATTATTAATGAAAAAAATTTGAAAGACTATTGACCATTGCATAAAGAAAAAATTTAAAATAAGGACAAAAAATTTATTTAAAACAAAAAAGCCCACGGCGCTTAGGAAAATAAATGAAAAATGATTTCAGTGTCGTTCAAAAACAAAGAAAAAATGGTTGTATATGTGTTATAAAGAATTTGATGGGTGAAGACAAATTAATAATCTGAAGTATCGGAACATAAAACCTTGTGTTTGGACATTGAGTAGTGAACAAACTAACACTAAGAATTTGTTAGCTAGATTCAAGGTCGGCCGAATAAGTTACGAGACCTAGATCGAAATCATCAAACATCATATTTTTAAAGTTAATAAATAAATTATTAATATTTTATTTAATAATAATTTTTTTTATAAAAATTATAATATTTTTAAATCTATTTTTTTATATTTTTTCAATAAGACCTATCAATTATTTTATAACAACATATAAAATTCGCATAAACTTTTTATCTTTTTAGTTAAAGAAGAAAATAATAGATAAATATATTGTACCACTTTAAAAATGCATATGTATTTAATATATTTATCATCATTTCTCAATTTATAATTAATATTTTTTTTATCTCTACTACTTTCACTAGCCGATTTCTTTATACTAAGAAGAGCATTAAATGATTTGTTGCAACAAAAAACAAAATACATCATCTAAGTCTTAAAAATAAATCAATCATCTTCTTTCATGTGTTTCTCTATTGGTTAATTTTTGAATGTAAGTAAAGAATAAAAGTACATTGAAAATTCATATTTAGAAAAATTTATATCAATAAGTTTAATATAAACTTTTACTACCAAGAAATTTTTTCTAATTATTTTGATAAATTTATCTATAGTCCCATTCATCAAAAGCTTAGTATCTTTTCTTTATTTTTCTTTGGTAATTCTAAATAACCTGACTCATATTTTCGAATTGATATTTATATTTATGAAAATAAAAGCTAACACATATTTAATAAGACTAAATATAAATGTTAAGAAACAATATAACCTTGCGTAGTTGCACGAGCCATAAAAAGTTTTTATAGTATATTTTTATTGAATCTCTGTATGATATGATATAAAAAAATATATTTTGGTGAGACCTAAAATAAGAGGTTTATGTGCCTCACCCTTGGACCGGCACCTGTTAGATTAATTGATATTATTCGGATTTGTTAATTGTTAGCTAGATTAGTAAAATTACAAATGTTATGGTATGGATTTCGAGATCGGATATATAATTGGGATTGGTTGCATTGCAGGTAGACTCTCTGGAAATGTTATCATGTCTGGAAATGTGCTTTTAAACGGAAAGAAAAGGAGATTAGACCATGGGGTTGTAGTAAGTAACATCATATATACTTATTCAATTTTAATTAGATGTGGAAAAATGGATATACTTGTCAAATATATATCCAAATTAATTATTATTTATCAATTGTAGTAACATATCCTATAAAAATGACATCATATTATTCACTATAGGCTTATGTGACTCAAGAAGATATATTGTTGGGAACACTAACAGTTAGAGAGACAATATCTTACTCAGCTAATTTAAGGCTTCCAAGCAGCATGACAAAAGAAGAGGTAAATGACATTGTAGAGGGAACAATTATAGAAATGGGTCTTCAAGATTGTGGTGATAGGCTTATAGGAAATTGGCACTTAAGAGGTATAAGTGGTGGAGAAAAGAAAAGACTAAGCATAGCACTTGAAATCCTAACAAGACCTTGTCTCTTGTTCCTTGATGAACCTACTAGTGGTTTGGACAGTGCCTCAGCTTATTTTGTTGCTCAAACATTGAGAAACATAGCTCATGATGGCAAGACTGTTATTTCTTCTATTCATCAACCAAGTAGTGAGGTTTTTGCACTCTTTGATGATCTCTTTCTACTTTCTGGGGGTCAAACAATTTACTTTGGACATGCTGAAAAGGCTGTTGAGGTACATTCATTAATTACTAGTATTATTTTTTTATTTATTTAATTCCCATCTTATTGATTTCTATGATAAGAAAATTGAATCTTCTAATACTACAGTACGATGTTCGTAAATGTACTATACGCTAGATTGATATTTAAATTTAACGAATCTTATATTTACAACACTATCATCCGGTCATAGAGAATTCAAATTCATACAATTAGTATTTCGTTTAAAGAAGGGTGCATTGCATACTCAATTTTTGGAATTTGAATCATTTCACGTGGAATTTGGATTTATATGATTAATTTCTATAAGTATTTAATTTTTGTTTAAACCGGTCGATCTAAGCGTATATTTGATATCATATAGTACTAAAATTTCCTTAAAATTCACTTGTGAGCCCATTTTAAAAAAACACACAGGTGGATTTTGGTGGCTAGATTCCCACTTGACTCACTCATGTGAAATTCTAACATATTTAAGATTAAAAATTGTCCTGAAATTCTATATATACTTAGAAAATAATGTTGATGACAGGAAGTTATAAATATTAATAAGTCTAGCTAGATTACAAAAAATTGAACTTTTTAAGATTATGCTCTAGTTGTAATAATACAAATTGTTGTTTTTATCCTATAATGAAACCAAACCATGTATTATTTGTTTTTAATATAAAATGAAACCATGTATTTGTAATTTTAATGAGATAAACACTGACATAATTTATATATGCAGTTCTTTGGCAAAGCAGGATTCCCATGTCCAAGTAGAAGAAACCCTTCTGATCATTTCCTTCATTGTATTAATTCAGATTTTGACACTATCACAACCACTATGATGGCCTCCAGAAGAACCCATGTATATATACATATTTGTCCTATAATAACAATTTGTTTATCTCTCACTACTACTTTACTTCCTCTATTAATTCCTTTGAATGCAGGAACCAAAAACATTAGCACCATCAACAATGAACTTATCAACAGCAGCAACCAAAGCAATACTCATAGATAAATACCGTTGGTCAGAATATGCAACTTATGCAAGAGCAAGAATCAAAGAAATCTCAAATTTTGTAAGTAGCCCTTTACTCAGAAGATGTTGTAATTACTTTTAGAGCTTGCCACCTAGACATTATAATCAAGCACAAAAAAAAAAGTATTTGAAAAACATTTTGTATAAAAATATAATCGTGCTAATTGCAGGAAGGACATGATTGTGAAACTAAAAGCAAGAGCCAAGCCAAATGGTGGAAGCAACTATCAACTTTGACTCATAGATCTTTTGTGAACATGTCTAGAGATGTAGGATACTACTGGATAAGGATAATAATCTATGTTGCCTTATCTTTGTGTGTTGGAACCATCTTTTTTGAAGTTGGATCAAGTTATAGAGCCATTTTTGCAAGAGGAGCATGCGGCGCTTTTATATCAGGTTTCATGACATTCATGTCCATAGGAGGCTTCCCATCATTCATAGAGGAAATGAAGGTATCAAATAAAATGTCGCGCTAAGCGCTGATTTTGTCAGTCTCTAATTTTCACGAGGAATCCAAATTTGTCTAATAGTATTTGGATTTTGATGACTTGATGTTTGTTTGTTATATGATGCTTAGGTCTTCTACAAAGAAAGGCTCAATGGATATTACGGAATAGCAGTCTACATTCTGTCAAATTTTCTGTCTTCTTTTCCTTTTGTAGCAGTGATGTCAATTGCTACTGGGACAATAACATATTATATGGTTAAGTTTCGCCCTGAGTTTTCGCATCTTTTGTATATCTGTTTGGATCTATTGAGCTGTATCGCGGTCGTGGAGAGCTCAATGATGATTATAGCTGCATTGGTTCCCAATTTCCTGATGGGATTGGTAATAGGAGCAGGGTATATTGTAAGTGTAACATAAGCTTGTGATTAGCCATTAGTTTTTGTTAAGCAAAAGCATGAGTATGAGGAAATATGTATGTGTGCAGGGTCTTATGATGATGACTGCTGGGTATTTCCGGCAGATCCGTGATCTTCCCAAGTTCTTCTGGCGTTACCCGATTTCATACATCAATTATGGTGCATGGGGATTGCAGGTAAATTCAGAACATTCTCAAACATGTCCAATATAAGAATGAATGACATAAATAAAACCTTACTGATTGCAGGGAGCTTTCAAGAATGACATGATAGGAATGGAGTTTGATCCTTTGACACCTGGTGGACCAAAACTGAAAGGAGAAATAATCCTCACAACAATGCTTGGAATGAAAGTTGATTATTCAAAATGGTGGGACCTAGCTGTGGTCATTTTCATCCTCATGTTGCTTAGAGTTATTTTCTTTTTCATTCTCAAATTTAAGGAGAGTGCTGTACCTTTCCTTCACAATATCTACACAAAGCAAACACTGCAACGTATCATGAAGCGTCCTTCCTTTAGAAAAACACCATCGTTTGCTTCCAAGAGACACCAACCACTGCATCCATTGTCTTCTCAAGAGGGTCTCAACTCTCCCTGTCATTAGAATTGCATTCTTTCCTCATACAAATACACAACAATCACACACCCTAATATTATGTTTTAGTAAATTTCGAAACAATATTGTTTTTATGTAATATACTTAACATCAATAAAGTATAATTATGGTTACTTACCCTTCATAAGAACAGGGTGTGATTTTCCTAAATCCTATCACATTACTATATTTAGCTTTTACATATTTGATAATAACATCTTTTAGTGTTTTTTTTTTTTTTTTTTTTTTTTTTACTTTTTATTATTTTTCTTACGCACTTTAAAAAAAAAATTATAACAATTAACAAAAATAATACTTTTTCAAACCATTCATGTCATTCATTTTTCGTATATTTTTCAAAACGGATTGCCTCTAACAGTTAGTACTTGGCAATTCTTATATCAAGGCAACTGTGGCATTCCACTTATCAAATCATTTCATTAGGAGCCTGATCCTAATTATACCATATGAATAGCTTGCTGGTTTTGTTTTTTTATTCTTTCAATGAAGGTTATTATCAAACATTATTCATGCAATTGTAACTATAACTGTAATAGAATAGATGGCAAAAAATCCAGGACAACGCCAAAGAAACTACAAAATATCTAACTGGACCCTTGAAAATTATAAAAAAAAATCCATGGATTTTAAAAATATTGATCATTATCTCTTCATCATAAGCTAACATCACTAACCTAGTGATCTGTGAATCAATTTAATATCAACTAAAATTACAGCAGAATATGAACCCATCCATCTGTGCAGCAAATATACTTATACTAAACAAAAATATTGTAGCCCATATTACTCTAAGATTTCTTTTCATTCAACTCTTCATTTGATTTCTTTTCATTCAACCCTTCATTTGATTTCTTTTCATTCAACTCTTCATTTGATTTCTTTTCATTCAACCCTTCATTTGATTTCTTTTCATTCAACTCTTCATTTGATTTCTTTTCATTCAACTCTTCATTTGATTTCTTTTCATTCAACTCTTCATTTGATTTCTTCTCATTCAACTCTCCATTTGATTGCTTCTCATTCAACTCTCCATTTGATTTCTTCTCATTTGACTCCCCATTTTCAACTTGATTGTCAAAACCATGATGAGGAACTTCAATCATGGGCTTGGGAATTGGTCGTTCATTGAAACCCGATGGAAAAAATTCGAAGTCAGGACCAAAGTTGAACTTTACTGTGCAGTTTGGTTCATTGGGCAGAGTATACATTGAAGCAGCAGGATAGTAACGACCACCATAGAGGTCCTTGAAAGCTAAACCTTGGCAGACACCATTTTTAAAGAAAGATATCTCACTTCCTGCACAGAGAAGAGAATATTTGAAACCAAGTAAAAATTCATTCCATACTCAAAATGTACAACTTACAGCATGGGAAACGTAACAGTTCTATAAGCAAGGGATATAGTTGTTCAATAGCCATAGCATTTTCAATTGTAGAGTATGGGATGTTTGGACTTTGAAGAGCTCATGAAAAGAGTTAATGATATCTCTATAAATTGTTTTCAGCTTAATTTTAAAAGTTTCTCAGAATAAGTTAAGTAAGTTATAGAAGCAGTTTGTACAGAGTTTATGCAGAATTTTCTCTCATTTATTTTTCAATTATAGATGCGTGTGCATAAGCAACTTGAACGAATAAGCGCTAAATTAAGTTGTTTACCTAAGTGCGCTCTATATATAATGACTAATGGGCTCTGACAAAGTTTTTCATGCTATTGAGGTTCCCATCCCAAGTAATCAATGACAAGCACCCCGTTACTTCCAATTAGTGAATATTCAGATTAAGGAATTCAAACTACTCTGTACCCTAAGAAAAAAATGCGGCAGGATTACCCATAGAACCATATAATTAAATCAGGATCAAATTACAATCACCAAATATTCTATTCAACAGTTTCATTGTAAGACAATTCTAACCACCAGCCAAAAATGCATTGGATGTTTGAATATATCACTTATTGAACAAGGTCACCGGTGACTAAGCCAATCACTATACTTAGAGCATTGATCGCTGAAATATTGCAGCATTCAGTAGCTTTAAAAGTATTATAGTTTTAAGTGTGGAAATGGCATCCACTTGAATGGGAGTGGTGGATGCATATGAGAATTCCCTCATCTGCCAGTTGTGCCCCCAGCTCCAACATATGGCTGACAAGTTTTAGATGGTGATTTTGTAGTTCTTTTCTACCCAGTTTTGCTAAACTATTTTTGAAGAAAAGGACATAGAAAACCTTGTGGGTCACACTTCTATCTCATATGTGATGCAGTTTTTTGGATGCAAGGGGTGGAAGCTTTTCAACATAATCTCTCATCTTCTGTCTCAAGTCTTTTTTTAAGTCTTTCTGTTATCTCTCTCTCTCTCTCTCTCTCTCTCTCTCCTGTTTTCCCTCTGGATGCTGTAGCCTTAGTTTTATCAAATCTCAGACATTGTTTCTGGATGTAAAAACATGTTTTTATTACATTTGTTTTTCTTGATAATTGATATAGTTGTCAACATTTTTGTGTATTATGTGGGTCCTTTCATTATGGATTTTTAATCTAATAGAGAACTTCACAATATTTAGTTTTTGGTGGCAGATGTGTGAATTGTATCTGGGCCATAGCCATATCTTTAAGTTGTGAGTGATATCAAAAGACGTATTGGGAAATATTTCAGTGAAATATTAAAAAGTTACTGAATACTTTCTAGATGCGCAGCAGAATGTTCCATTAGACAAGTGTCGGTTTTAGATGTGCGAACACCAATATGTTACAATTTTCCAAATATAAGGACTTCATAGGGTTTCACTACTTAAGATATAGACACACAAGGGATTCCATAACCAAATCACAATCAAGCAACCCGGTGCTAAAAAATTATTTCTAAATCCAAGTCTAGCCCCCTCCCCAACCCTAAAAATAGAAACCACCAATTTACCCCTTAGATAAGATTCACAAGGGACTTGGAACTTAAAATTTGCTGCTTCTCAATCCAACTCTTCCCCCTACCCACTTCTAAAAAATGAACAGCCAATTTGGTCTTTAAATAATAAACTAGCAAAAACAACATATTAGTATCTAATATCTACACTCTACTCTACAGTTAAATACTAAATAATCACAAGGTAACAAATCAATCAACCTAGCCTACCCATAAAATTCTAACATCACAAAGATATCAAATGGAAAAGCAAAAGCATGGAAACAAGATAGTAGAGTTAAAGACTAACTAACCAGGCACTACTTTGGGTGGATCTTCCTTAGTATCTTGAGCATGAACATACCGTTGGCCTTTATACCAAACCAAATGTGGAGTTTTAGGTGCATACTTATCACCATCAGGCAAATTAATATAAAAACCAATAACATCACCTTCTCCATAACCTTCATCACCATATTTTTCCCTCAAAGCTTTATGAATCTTACTCCCATCAATATCCCTATATCCAAAACTATTCCCATCATACCCAACAGGTGCCTGCAAATCACCTTTCTCCATTGTCCATCCCAACCGCGTGTGTCCACTTTCCCCTAGCTTCACAACCTTTATCTCAAAATACCAAGCTCCTTCAACAACCCCTCTTGTTGCCCTAACCATTCTATAACCCTTTGTGCTCCCTGCACTTAACCTATCTTCACTCAACTCCACTTTCTCTGCTTTGTAAACCTTCGATAGACAAATTTTCATATCCGGTGTGTCATCGGTTTTGTCCGGGAACCTCGGTACCGGAGTTATCAGAACGCTGTCATCACCACCGTTCGTGTGGTTATTGTTATTGTTGTTGTTGTTTTTGCTTTTCTTTTTCCCTTTCCTTGTTGATTTCGTTGCCCACACGTTGTTGTTCTTTTTCTTCGATTTCTTCGAATTCGTTCCTGCTCCGTTCGCCGGCGTTTTTGTAGCAGTTGACGCATGAGCGTTTACTGTTCCGTTGTTTTCCTCCGGCAATGTGATCGGTTCTTCCTTGACGGAGTTCAGAGAGGACAATTCCTTCTGCTTCTTGGGAGGCGGTTCTTCTTCTTCTCCATCAGGTTCTTCTCTGTTATGTTTGGGTGATTTCTTCGGTTCCGCGGAGCCGTCTGAAGCGGGTTCATCTTCGGATAGGTCATCGGAGGGGGTGCTGGTAGTGACGGGAGGCACGTCAATTGATTCGGTGTGGATAACAGGAGCGGCGGGTTCGACGGCGATAGGTGCGGTTGTGGTGGAAGGTTGAGGGTCTTCTTCTTCATCTTCTTCGTCTTTATATGTGGCTTGTAGTGTATCCATTGGAATTAGGGTTTTGAGTGCAAAAGTATCAGAGAGATTTCAATCTGAAAAGAGAGGGAGCTTCCGATGAGGGAGGAAGGAAGAGTGAGTTAGTAGAGAACAGGAAGAAAAAAAGAAGTTAAATTAAACATTACACTATGGGTTGGGTATTTATGTTGAAAGCCCAACAGGTCAATAAAAGCCCAATATATGCATATTTGTCCAACATTGTAAACTAAGATAGGGATGGATACGGTTTTAAGGGCGGGTTGGAGACTCCCTCGATACAAACTTGCTAATATATTATTAATAGAATTTTTTTAAAATATTATTATTAATAATTCTATAAACTTCTAATTAATAAAAACAATATGATTCTATGTTCGATTATTTATGGGGGTTTCATTTATGTTATGAGAGACCATTTTCTTTTACTTCGAGGAAGATAAATCACGACAAAACAAAACTCTAACTCAGATAATTTAACTCCTAAAACATCCCGCAACAAAAACATATAACATGATGGAGTAGAAATATACTTGAAGACCCACTTGGTTAGGTGTGAACATAGTCACTTAACCTATTTGCCACAATGTTGGACTCTATAAATATGGCAGACTTGAACCTCTTACTACTTAGCATATCAATCATTTACTCAGCATTCTCTTATATATACCTCTTGTCATTAGGTACTGGGTTCGGTCAGCACCGTACTCATAATCAGGAAAGGTTCCAATTTTTTATTTATTTATAATCTACCTTAATCTTTAAAAAAATTACATTGTTATTATTAAATTTGTATATTAAACGCTCTAAAATTTTATATTTATATATTAAATAAATATTTAATTTCATACCATTGAGTTTGTGATAATACACTATTGATGTTAGGATTTTGTGATTTTAAGGATTTAATTTTTAAATTCGAATAATACTTTTAAAAAAATTTGAGTTGGGATAGTGTGAGTGTAATTGAGTTCATTTCTCTTTAGAAAAATATTGAGTTCCAATCCTCTTAAATAGAAAAATGTAGTTAAAAGAAATACTCTACAGAATATTATAGCTAAATTATATTTTTTGTTTCTTAAATTAATTTTGTCTTTTCATTTTGACTCAATAACTATTTTTTTCTTCTGTTTTAACCCTTTAATTTTACTTTTGTTAGTTATAATAGTATTTTCCGTCAAATTTCTTTGTTTATCGGTTAAATTTACGTACATATCAGTATACAATGATGATTAGGATTTGACTCAGGAATATAAAAATCAATCCTTTTGTGCTAACATTGTCTTTCTTTCTATCCAAACCTTTGTGGATGATGCTTGATTTTTTCTGTACATCTATCCATATTTGGGAAGAGGCAGATTTTTTCAGATAAAGAACATGCTTAATACGAATAAGATAATAAATCCTAATTTTGAGGAGGAGGTAGAGGAAGAAAAAACGTCTAATAACATGTATGCAAATTTAAAAGAGAAATAGTGAAATTTAACATAAATGATCGATATGACTAACAAAAGTAAGGTTAAGGAACGAAAACAATAATTATTGGACCAAAGTTAAATCCAAAATAAGGTAAGGGATTAAATGTGTAATTTAACCAAAAATTAAAAATTTCATTTCATTAAAATAATAATAGTAATAAATAAATAAATAAAAACAAATCAACACCACTCACTCTCTTTCTATCTCATTCCCTCATTTTCCTTGGTCTCTCACCGTACCCACTCCACCCTCATTTCCCCATTTTCATTTTTTTCTTTTCATTTTCTTCTTCTTTTTCTCACTTAAAGTCACAATAAATCCATCGGAATGATATACATTCCCTAAGAAAACTTCCTCATACTTTCATAAGTTATTGGATATAATTTTTAGCTTATGGTTTGTGTTCTAAGGTAGAAGAAAAATATCCATTTCTTGATAGTTGTTTATTGAGACTTTTTGAGGTAAATACACCACTCTAATGCTAATATGAACATCTAGATAAATATAGTTTTGTTTAAAAGTCTTATTTTGTATTTAGAGTATATTTAAATGATTTTTATGATTTCTTAGAGAGTTAGCTAAACTTTAGAATAATTTTCTAAAATCTTGAGAATATTTTTGAGATTTGTTATCTAAGGTTTTGTCAGCTACTCTAAGAGTTGTTGGAGAACAAACATAGTCGATTCTTCATAGATGTGAATTGACGACAATCATCGTCATATATTTTTATAATGCTATAATTATTATTTTACTTGTTTTTCTATATTAAAGTGTTTATTGAAAAATTGGAGAACACAACCTTTGATTCTTTTTTCTCGACTTCATCCTTTGTTATTTTTATGGTCTTTGTTATGTGATATGTTTGTAGTTTGATTTATTTATGAGTTATAAGCTTTGAAATATGTGTTGTGAAAATTGTTGTTATAATTGTGAAATCGTTAACGGCAGTAGGTGCACTTAATTACCTCGTTTTGATTATGGAGAGTTATTCGTTAAATGGAGTCGTCCCTATGAGAAATGTCATTTGTAGAAGGAGAAGACTATTAACGAGATGTAAACTCCCTAATTGATGTGTGATGATGTGTTGAGGAATTCAGACGAGATGACTATTTGTTAGATGGAGCCACCCCTAAGAGAAAAATCATCCTTAGGAGGAAAGGTTATCAACGAGATGAAGCCGCCTTTTGGTTCTTAAGAATTTGTATTTTTACTTGTTTGATTTTTATGATGATTTTAAGGTTGTTCATTTTGATTTCGCTTCGTTATTAATTTGATTTTTAATATTTCTATCTGAACGGCTAAATTATAAGTTTAATGATTTTATATGTGTATATTTTAATTGAGAATTATCTAGATTTTTAAGTAATATTGTTTAACATAATTGCCACCAAA
The DNA here is from genome assembly GCA_037974875.1 of Cicer bijugum. Taxonomy (NCBI): domain Eukaryota; kingdom Viridiplantae; phylum Streptophyta; class Magnoliopsida; order Fabales; family Fabaceae; genus Cicer; species Cicer bijugum. The sequence continues at coordinate 5,573,791 of JBBPBT010000938.1, read as the reverse complement.
TTGTAAAATAACTATTCGTGTCTTTTTGTTAATTGATGGTGGTTGTTGTCTTCTCACTAAGTCTTTGTGACTTATCCCTTCATATTGTTTATTTTTTCAGATTTACAAGCATCTGGGTAGCAAGGTGATAGTAGATTCAAGTCTCAATCATATTTATTTTAGTAGACCTATTAGATCGATGACCTTTATTTTGTAAAGTCTGTTGAGTCGTAATGTATTTTGCAGTTATTGAAGTTTAGGAAGTCTTTTTGGAAAATGTATTAAACAAGTAGATTATGTTCTTTGAAATATGAATTGACTGAGTTAAGACTATAAATAGTGATTTTATAAATTTGGTAATGTTAAAGTTACAAATGATACTTTGCCTAAATTTCAAAAAAATAAAATAAATATTTTTGTGAAATGATTATTGAGAACTAATTAGTCGTTTATTTGTTAAGTAGTTGGTAGGCTTGTTAGGCTATGAGTATAGCTTTTGCACCGATCATGACGTCTAATTTTTGGGTCGTGACAAAAATGATCAATCAAATTTCATAATAAAGATTAATCATTTTGAAAATTGATGATTATACACACCATAGCTAGATATGGTAAGTCCCAAAGTGAAACCACAAAATAAATTAGGAAACCAAATATATATAATTTAACCAAAGTTTCGAGATTGCAAATGTATGTGAATTTTTTACTTTTGAAAATGCTTATGCTTTATGTGAAAGTTACAATAAACAATTATAATAGAACCAATTACTTTATAAAGTTCAAAGTTTACAAGGCTCTTTCTGGTAAATTTATGGTGATTTTAATTTTGTTTGAAATTCAAAATAAATAATTGATAGAATGAAGTTTACCATGTCATAAGATTTTCAAAGTTTTAATAGCTTTACTAAGGCCTTAGATTTTATCGATTTTCCTTACAAGGTAAGAGGTTCACTTGGTCGGAGTTGGATCTTTTTTTTTTTTTTTTTATCTCAAAAGTAGATATTAAAATGGTCACATTGTAGAAAAATGGCCTTAAAAAAAGATATTTTATGATCATTGTTCTATCATGCTTAGTATGGAATAGATTAATTGGGGTCCTAGACAATTTCATATGCTAAATGTTGGGTGGATTCTTTTGGATTTCGTAAGGAAATATTGGAGTAATCATTATGTTGAAGAGTAGAAGGGTGGGGAAATGCTATTTTGAAGGAAATTTATAAATTCATTAAAGGAAACCTCAAGGTTTAAAACTGTTAATTTGACAAACCCACTAATTATTGATTTCAGCCTACATATTGGAGAGATCAAAAAGTTTATAATTAAAAAGACTCCAAAAAATAAGCCCTTAACACTAAAATATTCCTAAAATTTTGTAGGTTTAGTGGGCTTATAGGCCCACTTTTTAAAAAAAACAAAATCGACATTTTTGTTTAAAAAATTTTGATAATTTATAAAAAAAAAATTGAGAAATAATTTTTTTTCTTAAAATTCACGGTTAAAAATGTTTGGATTTTTTTCGATAAAAAGTTATTTACGATTTTTTTTTTTAATTTGAGAAAAAAAAATTTCAAAAATTTAAAAAAAAAATGAAAATTAACAAAATATTGGGGCTTATAAGTCCCATAAAATAATGGGCCGGGACTTTAAAAAATTTATTTTGATAGGAGATCTAATATTAGGGACTTAATATTTGTTTTTTAAAGGGGCCTTAGAGTTTAAGGGTTTTTTGAGAGCTCTTACATAACATAATAGAAACGTTGATGCTGAGACTTAATTTTTTACGTTATTTTTGTTGAAGCAAAAATATTTTTTATATGGATTTTAATGACAACAAACCTTATAAGATAAATGTTAAGTTTTCTAAATGGCGATCTACTAATGTTTGCATTTGAGTTTTTGTTAAAAGAATATAAGTGATCAAGTTTGAAGCTATTCACATAAACAAGTGCATTGTATCAAGACATCAATGAAAGAATTGAGGAGGCTAATTCATAAATATTAATATGATGATCCTCAAGTTGAGGATGATTATCGCAATATGTTGTATCTCAATCACACTTAAAATCTCTCGGAAGAAGTCAAGAAAAACTATGGGTCAAGATGTGTCTAAATGAAAATTAGAAGATGAAGAATCCATATTAGCGGATGAAGAATCCATATATGAGAATGAAGAATTCAGATATGAGGATGAAGAATCCATATCAAAGGATGAACATCCTTGAAAATAGGTTCCTCGTCATCTTGATAAAAAGGAGAAAACTTTGACTTAACCCAACATGTTATATGAACTGGAAGATAAACACTCAGAGCATGAATGTACGCCATAAATTAACAGAAGATGAATCTTTGTCAGAAGACAAGCAATACTAAAATATAAGGATGATTTTATGACCTCTATGTCAGAGGATAGTCAAAACATAAAAGAGGATGAAAAAACAGAAAAGATAATGAACTCATGTAAAATATTCATCCTCGCACGTGAAAAAAAAATCCAAAAGTACCATAGTGCGAAAAGGTGTTGAAAAGCAAGACTTTACAGTTCTTGGAAAATGAAAAGATCAAAAGTACAAGTCATGTCTGACTTTATGGAAGCTTTATCCTCCTATTAGAGGTTCAATGATAAGAGAATAACATTATGATCTTATTCATCCTATTACATAAGGAATAGTCAAAAAGGAAAAATGATGTACCTAACCTGAAGAAGAAGAAGAAGAAGAAAAAAAAAAAAAAAAAAAAAAAAAAAAAAAGGATCCTAAAAGTCTTGGAAAAGAAAAAAGGTTGTATCTAACCTGAAAAGAAAGACCCTAAAAGTCTTGGAAAAAAAAAATACAGATCATGTCCAAACTTCGAGGAAGATTAAACCTCATATCCGATGATGGATTGCAAACTCGTCCTCTTAAGCTCGTGTATTACAAGGACAGTTGAATGACATTTTGGTAAATCAGATTAATGATCATGGACATTTAATCAAGTCTCCAACTGTCACTTAATAATTTTCCTCATGGATGAAATTATAACCTTTACCGTTAGAGGATAAATAATGTAGAAAAGATGATGAACTTCTATTTTTTATTCATTCTCACACATGGAAAAATAGTAAAAGTACCAAAATACAAAAAGTGTTGTTGTCTTTGAGTTATGAGGCACGATATTATAGGTGTTGGGAAAAGAAAATGCCAAAAATGACAAGTCACATCAAAATTAATAAAAGTCTTATCCTCATACAAACCAGATCTGAGGACGGACCACCACAATCATCCACTCAACATACTTAACAGGAGGATAAAGGCTAAATGACAATTTTGCAAATAAAGACAAGTCCAAGGAAACTTAGCAAAGTCTCCAACAACTATATTTTGCTAATCCACATGTTTGAAGCTCTAAAGGCAATTATACATAGAGGAGTATTAATCTTTAAACATCAATAGAATCGTCTACAAGAAAACATCTAAGTTATTCAAGTTTATCATCATTATCTTCATTTTACATATTCTTCCAAACTTCAACATATGAGGATCATTTTCATTGAATGTATTATATACAACTTTACGTCACTATCTTATCTTAGAAAGTTGTAATTTGATCCTCCAAAACAAATCAAACATATTACTACTTGTATATCCTCAAGTTGATATATATTTGAGTTATTTTGCAAGCGTGTTGAGACTAGTAAAAATACAGTGTGGTAAGCCTGGTGAGGCTAAGAAAATACACAGTTGAAAAAGAGTTTCGTAAGAGGACACTATTTTGAGCTACAGTGAAAACTCACAAGTTTATGAGGACTCGACGTATCCTACATTTGATGAACCAACATAAATTTGAGTGTGTCATTTTCTATAATATATTCTATTTATTTATTTAACTATCCCTTAAAGTTTCAAATTTTTTTATCCTCTTCTTTTTATCCTCTCGAAGAGGATACAAAGTTAAATGAAAATTTTAAAAGCTACAATATCTCTATTCAATCCCTCTTATAGTGTTATTTTAGTTACTTCAATTTTTAGATTTTTTATAAAAAAATAATAAATATATAAAAAATGAAAGAAAAATAAATAATTAGGACTTTAAATTTTTGGAAATAATGAATGTTTCTAGTTATTGTTTGTTGATTCTTGTTCACACGTTTCACTATTTTCTAAAATATAAAAAAAATATTATTAAATAAAAAGAAATTGAAAATAAATTAATTGACGGTAATAAAAATCATTATAATAGTGATCAATTGAATGAAAAGAAATTAAAAAGAAATAGACGAATAATAATAAAAATCAGTATAATTGTTATCAATTAAATGAAAATAAACCGAAAAGAAATGAATGAATGATAATAAAAATTATGATCAATCTACAATTATTTTTTTGTCTTTTACAATCAACACCCAAAAAGTTTATAAATAATCAAAACAAATAGGAGAAAAAAGGGAGAGAGCACTATTGAAAAAATACAAATAATAGGCGAAAAATAAGGAGAAACAAAAAAGTCTGACTTTGATAAAACAACAAAAACCAATTTAGCATAAAGGTATTGATTTTCTTATCGTTATCCAATTTTTTTCTTATTAGCTTATATTTATTGCATCCTTTAAAAGAAAATGTAGTTTAGTGTTTTTTTTTCTTACTCGTATGTTAAACTTTCACTTTTTATAAGATATTTGTTTATAAAATTGTTTTGCAACACACATACTAAAAAAATGGTTATAAATCAATCATCAAGTAAAACAAACTTCACCATATTGTAACATAACACAAAACTCATATAATGGTTTATTAAATAACTCAGAAAATCATAGCAACAAACTAGATCAATAAATAGTTTTTTTTTTCCTTATGATTAGAATTAATAGTTGTCGCAGTCAGATGATATTCATTCTCATCGTGCCACATCACTTACCCCCAGTTGTCAGTGGCATTTGTGTTGCAATAGATCCGACAAAGCATGATCAAATTCTTTAACATGCTACATATTTTGTTTTGTCGTTGTGTCCATTTGTTTCAATCACATATTGTCGCGTCACCGTTGTTTCTAATAAGAACTCATTTTTCTTAACTTTAAAACCAAATACAAAATAAAAAGATACAATCCATAACATACATCTCACCTCTTTTTCGTTATTATTATTAATTTTTTTTATACATATACAATAGTTATTATAATAAAAAATAATTAAAAACAATTAATAATAAAATCAGAAAACACAAATATTTTTTACCTAAGAATTATGTGTGTTTTGATTGTCTCTTGCATCTAAGGATGCGTAAGACTAAGGTTTTCCCCTTGTCAAACTAAATTAATAAAAATATTTTTTTTTTATTTTATTTATGTAAATAATTCATTTTCTTTTTTACTGTTGTTTTATAGGATAAAATAAATAATTTATATACAATTAATTATAAAGTAACTGTTTTGATAGACGATGCAGGGTAATATGACTTTATGCTCATAATCGACTCTCAAATTCATTTCTTTTTTATTTAATTTTTCTTTTTTAAAAAATAAATTGGCTACTCTTTTTTTTTTCAGAAACCGAATGCGACAGTTGAAGGTCAAATTAATGACTTAAAAAATCAATTATTTGAACTTGATGTGACGGGAGGCATGGTGAGTTGAATCATTCTAATATCAAAGCTCGTAGGAATTTAACTTTGAAGTTGTATTCTCTAAGAAAAAATCAATGAGAGTATTCATTTGCAGGAGGCTAGAAATTTTTGGTTGAATGAAGACAATGCAAATACAAGATTTTTTTTCATGGTTTGATGGCAAGTAGAGGAAGAAACAATTTGATTGTTTGCCTGGATGTTAATTATAATGGCAATCAATTAGACGAAGATGGTGATATTTGCTATCATGTGTTTCATCATTTTGCTGATCAATTTAAATTAATCAATGTTGTCTAACCTAGTGTGAATAGTTTGAATTTTAAATAATAATAGATTCAGATTTTCAGAAATTGATTGCCAATTTTACGGAAGAGAATATTAGAAATGTGGTGTGGGATTGTGATAGTTTTAGAAGTTCTGGTCTTGGTTGTGTCAACTTTGATATCTTAAAGAATATGTAGGATAATCTAAAAAGTGATCTTTTGTGCTTTATGAATGAATTCCACTTGCATGGTAGACTTGTTTGAGTTACCAATTGTACTTTTATTTTGTTGTTATCGAAAAAAGCCAATCATCAATTGATTTTTATTGGAGGATTTTGGACCTATTTCGCTTGTTGGTTGCATCTATAAAGTGTTATCTAAGATGTTGGATAACCGCTTAAAGAAGGTAATAGGTTATATGACTTATGAACCTCTATTTATGTCTATCAAGAATCATCAAATTTTAGATGACATTTTAATTACAAACGAACTAGTGGATAACACTAAGAAGTTGAATTAATAAATGTTGTTCTTCAAGGTGGACTTTGAGAAAACATGTGATTCAGTTGACTAGAATTATTTAATTGCATCTATGACTCAAATGAAATTTTCTCTCAATGTGAAGAAATGGATTCTGGAATATTTTAGTTTTGGAACTGCATATTGTTGGAAAAACAAACCCTACAATGTTATGCTCAACAATCCATGCCAATTACATGATGAATAACTAAAGGCGGAAGCATACCTGTGGGAATTGCCATTGATGAAATCCTGGGATGATGATGATAGAGCCAATGGGTTGGGTGATCTTCCTCAGCAAAACACCCTGAAGACCTTGCTCTCTTGATGGGGATAGAGAGAACTAGATAGTTTTCCCCTTTTGGTTTGTGAAACTGAATAGTCTTTGTTGTGTTTGCCTTGGGGACCACTACCCCTATATATAACTATTATTAGTTATATCCCAAATTGCAGTATTTCTAATTCAGCCCCTCATTAAATTAGAAACTGCCTGGTATCTACACTATTAATTTTCATAACTATTATGCTCTTTAGCCATAAACTATTATAAATTATTTGACCCCTAGTTTATTGGCTAATTATATAATGACCCTAACACACTTTATTAATTAATTACATATGTGACATATAAATCTTACAATCTCCCACTGGTCACACATGTATCCTTAGGAGTGTGTTAGACTTTATGACGTCAAAAATGTCATTATAATTACATTGAGCATAATCCAAATTGTCCCGTCCATTAATCATATCAGCACATGGAACTAAAGAGGCTTTCGTCATAATAAGCATAACTAAACCCATCAATGATCACCCGTACTGACACAACTAAATGACATAGACCCATTATGAAAAGTGTAGAATGAAAATTACATGAAGTTGGTCAATGCATGTCAATTTTCAACTGGTCCTACTTTACCGAATGAGATCATACCATAACTTAAATGTACAAAGTAACCAAAACTGAATACTTTAAACTTTATTTCTGATCAGAAAATCCAAATACAATGTATTTGTACTTTACAATTAAACATAGAACATAAATTACATAATGGACGAAACTCCCACTAAAATCAAGATTCCTCAAACTGTAGCACACTCATGTGAGCAGTATGCTCATGAAAGACCTTGGGTGGTAGACCTTTAGTGAGCGAATCCGCAATCATGGAGTTTGTCCTTAAGTGTTCTATGGATATATGTCCACTTTGTACCTTCTCTTTAACAACTAGGAACTTAATGTCAATGTGCTTTGACTTGGTTGAACTCCTATTATTGTTAGAATACAGGACTGTTGATCTATTGTCACAATACAACTTGAGTGGTCTTTCAATCCCTTCAACTATTTGCAGCCCCGTGACAAAATTTCTCAGCCAAATGCCTTGGTCAGATGCCTCATGAATTGCTACGAATTCTGCTGCCATGGTTGATGAAGCAGTAAGACCTTGCTTGACACTACGCCAAGAAACTGCTCCACCAGCTAATAGAAAGAATAGCCTGAAGTTGGTCTTAAGCTGTCTTGGCATCCCGCAAAATCCGAGTCAGAGTACCCAATGATCTCTAACTGGTCTGACCTCCTATATGTGAGCATGTAGTTTCTTGTTCTCTTCAAATATCTCATGACCCTCTTGGCTGCTTTCCAATGGTCAAGACTTGGATTGCTTAAATATCTGCCTAAAATCCCTACTATGAATGCTATGTCTGGACGCGTACATACTTGGGCATACATAAGACTCCCTACAGCTGAAGCATAAGGGATCTTTTGCATTTCTTGAATTTTCAAACTTCCCTTAGGGCACTGTTTGAGACTAAACTTGTCTCCCTTAGCAACTAGGGTGTCCCCTGGTTTGCAATCCTGTAACCCAAACCTTTTGAGAACCTTATCGATATAGCTCTTTTGTGATAATCCAAGAATACCTCGAGATCTGTCTTGGTGTATCTGAATTCCTAATACAAAAGAGGCGTCACCAAGATCTTTCATCTCAAAATGCTTTGATAGAAATTTCCTAGTTTCGTGCAACATGCCTATATCGTTAGTGGCAAGCAGTATGTCATCAACATACAAGACCAGAAAAATATGTCTGCTCCCACTGAACTTATGATACACACAATCATCAACTGTATTAATCTCAAAACCAAATAAGAGAATTACTTGATGAAATTTATGGTACCATTGACGAGAAGCTTGTTTTAGCCCATAAATGGATTTTCTTAGTTTGCACACCATATTCTTTGGGTCTCCCAACACAAAGTTTTCTGGCTGCACCATATAGATCATCTCATCAATGTCGCCATTGAGAAACGCTGTCTTTACATCCATTTGATGAAGCTCCAAATCAAAGTGAGCAACAAGAGCCATGATTATTCTTAAAGAGTCATTCGATGAAACCGGAGAGAAAGTCTCTTTATAATCAATCCCTTCCTTTTGAGTATAGCCCTTAGCTACAAGACGTGCCTTATATCTCTCCACATTACCATTGGAATTCTGCTTGGTTTTAAAAATCCATTTGCAACCAATGGGTTTCACTCCTTCAAGTAATGGGATAAGTTCCCAAACTGAATTGTCTTGCATAGACTTATACTCCTCATTCATTGCTTCGATCCACTTATCTGAATGGGAATCTTGCATGGCTTGATGAAAGTTGACTGGGTCGTCTTCCGTCATGCCAACATTTTCCTCTACCTCGTTGATAAATACTACATAATCATCCGAAATAGCATTTTTCCTTTCTCTAGTGGATCTTCACAATGGAGCTGGCTCTTGAGGCACTTGTTCTTGAGGATCTTGAATTTGATCTGGATTTTGTTCTTCCTAAACAACTAGATCATCTTGAGTTTGTTCAATAATGGGAAAGTCAACTAGTGGAAGAATCAGTTCTGGAATTGTTACCGATTCTTCCTCAAAGACAAAATATTTAACCTTAATCTTCCCCCCAAACTCAATATCCTCAAAGAACGTTGTCGTTCCCGTCTCAAAAATTGTTCTCAAATTTGGATCATAAAATTTATAGCCCCTTGATTTTTTTGAGTACCCTATAAAATAGCTGCTAATTGTTCGGGGTTCAAATTTCTTTTCATTCGGCCAATAAGGTCTTGCCTCAGCTGGACATCCCCAAACATGAAGGTGTTTCAGACTAGGCTTACGCTCAATCCAAAGCTCATAAGGTGTTTTAGCCGCTGCCTTTGTTGGTACTCTATTAAGAATGTATGCTGCTGTTTTTAATGTCTCTCCCCAGAGTGACTCTGGCAAGGTGGAATGACAAATCATACTCCTTACCATATCCTTAAGAGTCTTGTTTCGTCTTTCAACTACACCATTCATGCTGGGTGACCCTGACATAGTGTATTGTGGGACGATTCCACATTCATCTAGGTATTTGGCAAATGGTCCCGGATGTTGTTCACCTGAACCGTCATATCTGTCGTAGTATTCACCACCACGATCAGATTTGACCTTTTTAATTCTCTTATTAAGTTGATTCTCAACTTCTGCCTTAAAGGATTTGAACACGTCTATTGATTGGGACTTTTCGTGAATTAGGTAAAGGTAGGCATATCTAGAATAAGCGTCTATGAATGATATAAAATATTGTTGATCATTCCAAGAAGGAGTTGGAAATGGCCCACATATGTCTGTATGTATCAATTCTAAGACGTCTGTAGCTCTATATGCGCCTAATTTATTATCTTTAGTCTGTTTTCCTTTAATGCATAAACGTTAAAGTCTGTGAAGTCAATGGAATCTAAAATTCCATCTGACACAAGTCGTTCAACTCTATTTCTAGAGATGTGACCTAGACGCTTGTGCCAAAACACTCCTGAATTGAAATTGTCAATTTTTCGCTTAGTACCACGTGATTCCACACTCAAGGTTTCATTATAGTTAGCCATAGTTTCCAACAAATAAAGATTATCATAACCAGAAAGTAAATCGGTTCCAACAGCATTTGAATTTAAAGACAAAGTAAATTCTTTATTCCCGAATGAACAATAATATCCTGATTTGTCCAAATAAGAAATAGAGACCAAATTCCGTCTAAATGATGGTACAACAAAAGTGTCTTCTAAATCCAAATAATGACCGAAACATAATAATAATCTAAATTTTCCTATGGCTTCAACTTCTACCTTCTTCCCATCTCCTACATAGATGCATCTTTCAATATCACTAGGCTTTCGGAAGTTCAGGCAACCCTGCATTGAAACACTGATGTTAGTAGTTGCACCAGAGTCTAACCATCAAGTGTTTCCAAGTACTGAAGCTAAATTAACCTCAAAACAGACCAAAGACAGAATCATACCTTTCTTAACACGCCAAGCGTGATATTTGGCACAATCCTTCTTCACGTGTCCAGGACTCTTGCAGAAGAATCAGTTGTTATCCTTAGTCTGTTTCTTTTGTTCTGGACCCTTAGCAACAACTTTGTTCTTGGGCTCCTCAATTCTTTTCCTTTTGCTCTTGTCTTTAGAGATGCTAGTAAAGTGAGCGCTTTCAGTCCTATCTTGCTTCAGCTTGTCCTCTTCTTGCACACATAATGAAATGAGCTCATTAAGAGTCCATTTCTCCTTTTGACAATTATAAGTCACCTTAAACTGACTGAATTGCGAAGGAAGAGACAACAATACTAAATGAATGAGTAAGTCATCTGACAACTCAAGCTTTAGTCCTTTAAGCTTAGAAGCAATGTTGGACACCATCATAATGTGCTCTCTTATATTTCCCTTGCCTTGATACTTCATGGAAATTAAATTCTGAAGCAAAGAACTTGCTTCAGCCTTATCACTTTTTTAAAAGTGTTTTTCCATCTCAACAAGGAAATATTTAGCTGTAACTATCTCATCCGAGACAGCACCTCTAAAGACATCAGGAATGCCACGCTTTATGATCATAAGACTTATGCGATTTGAGCGATCCCATTTCTCATGCTCTAATTTTTCCTCAGAAGAACTAGAGTCCGTAGGAGTAGGAGGTCGATCAATTCTTAATGCAAGGTCTAGATCCATGCAGCCAAGAACAATCAGAATGTTCTCTTTCCATTCCTTAAAATTTGTCCCATCAAGGACAGGAATAGAACTCAAATTTGCAGATATGGAAGCAATAGATGCTGAAAATTAAATAAAGAACGAAACTTAGAAACTCACATTATAGGAAAATAAATCAATAAATAAATAAATACATACGTTCAAATCATGGAATTTAACCCATCTCAAGATACCCAGTGCACCATTGATGTCTAGTCTTTGGACAGTAACACCAACTGCTAGTGGTACTCTTGTTGCAACGATCAAATATTGACAATAAGACATGTCAAACAATAAACCTTCCTTTGGGCCGATTTACTGCTCACATGTATACCAAATAATTGTCACACATTTATCATCGCAGGTGTACATGTAATTCTGCCAAATATTAACCTTCCTTTGGGTCGGTCAATACCCGCATGAATAAACATATACACAACCATTTGACACTCTTCACGAGCAATTTAGACAAGAGTGGTCACTTTGGCGACGTCAAGTTTCAATTAACTCATTCAAAATGTCAAACTTGACTTGAACATATATTTATTATATCCAAATAAAACAATATTTAAAAAAATAATATTGTTCACTAATATAAATTTTATTTCATTAGTATTTGATAATTATTGTTTTATAAAAAAAATGATAATTATCAAAAAAAAAAAATAACACGCATAAAAAAAATGATAATTGTCAAACTTTCTGTGTACGTGTGCATTCATGAACAGTTCCAAGCGGTTATGGAATTCAACCACTTCACGAGTTTCATGGCAAAAGTAAATTCATCTTGATACAAATACAATGAAACAATAAGCCATGACAATGAAACAAAATATTGAACAGAATTTCATGGCATTATTCACGATTCATTAATTGTTCCAATCATCCTAAACAATCAACAATTATAAAAAATCTTTATAGTAAACCATCAATGGCATATCAACACGAAAAAAAAATTATAACCGGAAACAAAAAAAATTTGGATTCCATAATATATATATCCAAATTCCCAAATTACAAACCCTAAAATTTCAATCATGTCAAAATTCCCAAATTGAATCCTAAAACAAAGACAATAACTGAATTTCATCATGAATTAAATATGGTAGACTCTGATACCAATTGTTGGAAAAACAAACCCTATAATGTTATGCTCAACAATCCATGCCAATTACATGATGAATAACCAAAGGCGAAAGCATACCTGTGAGAATTGTCATTGATGAAATTCTGGGATGATGATGATAGAGCCAATGGGTTGAGTGATCTTCATCAGCAAAACACCCTGAAGACCTTGCTCTCTTGATGGGGATAGAGAGAACCAGAGAGTTTTCCCCTTTTGGTTTGTGAAACTGAATAGTCTTGTTGTGTTTGCCTTGGGGACCACTACCCCTATATATAACTATTATTAGTTATATCCCAAATTGCAGTATTTCTAATTCAGTCCCTCATTAAATTAGAAAATGTCTGGTATCTACACTATTAATTTTCATAACTATTATGTTTTTTAGACATAAACTATTATAAATTATTTGACACCTAGTTTATTGGCTAATTATATAATGACTCTAACACACTTTATTAATTAATTACATATGTGACCTATAAAACTTACAAATATGTGTTAGTAAAATGATTGCCCAACGAATGCATTTAAGTTTAAAAGAGGCTTACGGAAAGGATTGTTTAAATTCTGATTGCATCTGAAGGGTTTAAATTCTCTAAAGATTTCAGAATTTTCATTTCAATTTGCGAATGATGCCGTATTTGTGCTCTATAGCTTACACACAAAAACTGAGTTAAAAAAGAGTAAACACCGTAACTAGCTACCACCTATTAAGAATTTGACTTGGCACGCGTTTTCTGAACAAAAATGCGCGTTTTACTAACTACTAAAAGAATTGAAAGTCAAAGCTGTGTCTAAAACTTTCTTTAATTAAACTTTTACATATTCCCCTCATCAAAACATAATTTATATACAATACGCCAAAATAACTAAGTTAAATTTTGTAGGCGTTGGTTAAAAATAGTAAAAGCAAATGTGGACAACATCTTAAACTGGTAAGAAATTGAATTTAAAAACTGAAAAATATAAAATATTTAAAATGACAAAAAATAAATAATTTCAACATTTCTTTTACTAGAAAAATGCAAAAATTAAAATTATCTTAAAAGTTTCACTGATAATCATAAATATATCAATATATTATTTTCCATTGATTAAAAAGTTCTCATTATGCTTAATTAAATGCTGCATGATGGCGCAAATTCAATCACAAATTCTCAGCGAAGTAAAACCACGCAGAGTGGAAACCAAAGAAGGAAATATACTATAGACAATTTTAAAAAGGTACATAAGTTATTCAATTAACTACCACAAATGGTACAAAAATAATAGAAAAAGTCAACATGATTGTAATCCATATTTTTATCTACCTGATAAATCTACCAACATCATCCTTTTTATCTATCTATTCCACATCTAACCGAAACATGAAACTCTTTATGGTGAGTATTGAATTTTTCTTTGCAGCTTCAAAATAAAATATTAGAATATGAATAAATACTGAAAACGCATCTTATTTTATTTCCCTTTTCTATATATATATATATTTGCCATTAAAAAAACAAAAAGATAAAAAAAAAATAAGAGTACCAAAAATACCTAATACGTCCATGAAAATTTGTGGTTTTGCAAATTTGGTAAATAATCACGAGCAAGTAGAAGTAACAATATTGACATAATTGCAAAGTCAAAAAAGTGAAGAATGGATATGATCATATATGATGTTTTTTATGCATGGTGCCATGTTTAAGAGAATAAGAATGAAACAATTGTAAGTCCAATAGTATTCCAAATCAAATATTGTTTAATATTGTTCTAATACATTTGTATTATATTTAATTGATCAAAATTTTCATGAGTTCTATCAAATCATGTGTATCTTATGAAATTTTACCCAATTAAAATTAATATATTAAAAAACCATGTTAGCATTATTTTAACGAGAATTAATTGTTTGATTAAAAATTATTTATATATATTTTTATTTATTTATTTATTTAAGGGTCTTGGAATTAATTTAGTAAAATATCCTTTAATACATATATAATTTGTGTGAGAATAGTACTGCTGAAAAGTTGACACATGGATAATTAGTTCCAAATAATATTAGTATATATTTGATGTAAATGAAACTCATTTCATATTAAAATCAACACAATTAACTATTTTTTTATTTAAATTATACATAATTCAAAGAAGACAATTACACTGAAATGAATAAGTATTTGTTAGAATTACAATTCATCTTTTTATTTATTAACAGGAATTCATCTTTTTATTTAAACACTATTTTGTTGTGGACATATACAATATTACTTTTTACTAATATTTTTTTTTTTGCTAAATATTATATTAGAGTTTATTTATTTCTCTAACGAAATTTGAATTATCAAAGTCTATTATCCGAAAACCAAAAAATTAAGACAAAAAAAATTAAAAATCAATACTTACTCAATAAATTCTAAAAACAAATATAGTACGAATCTCATAAACGATACAATCAAATATTAATAAATTACTAATCCCATAAATGATGCAATCAAATATTAATCCCATAAATTATGAATTAGTATTTAATAAATACTAAAAATAAGTATAAATTCCATACATAAAAATATAAATTGGATCCGCGACATATATTGTCTATTTGTTTCTAATCAACAACACCAAAGTTGTTGTAGAAATACTACACTTATGTTCCACATGACCCAACACCGTGAAAATGTGAATCACCTGAAAAAAATCCATAAGGTCTAGTTCCTACCAAAATAATAACAGTAGGCGAAAATTCTGAAAGTTTTGATTGTTTTTTATTTATGGATGAAAGTTTAATTGAGTCCTCCAGATTAACTATTAATGCTATAGTAATAATTTGCCAAATCAATATTTTAAAAGGATAAAATTGATTGTATTTTGATTTAGAGGATATCATTAACTGTAGAATGAATCAAAGACAATAATAATGTGGATGAGTATCATTAGGATTATTGATTGAAATCGGTTCTATTTAATCTTAATATAAATATACATATAAATAATAATACTTTAATTAATAAATTCATTTTATCTTAAAAATTATCATTTAATAATTTTTTTAACATTAGATCGAGTGAAAAAAGATAATATTAAATTTTTGTCTCTTAAAATAATTTTACATTTTATTTTATATTTTATTTTGATTTATTAAATTATAAAAGTTAAAAAGTTAAATTTTATTTTATTTTTTATATTTTATTGTAGTCCTTCAAACTGTAAAA
>JBBPBT010000938.1:5535009-5557723 GCA_037974875.1 Cicer bijugum | reverse complement strand
AAAAAAACTTAAATCTAAGTAGATTTAGAATGAAAATCTTAAATAATTCAAAAATTAGAATTGACCTATTATAATAAATTGCAAGGTCAAAAACCTCCCCAAATAATTCGTATTTATAAAATAGCAGTAGTGAAGGGATCCATCATCCCCATTCCCAATTCATGGCACCTAACAAGCTCAATCCCTCGGTAATTCTATTCCTATTCTTCTCTTTTTTCATCTATCTTTTTCCTGCTACTGCTAGGGTTTTTCAATTCTGTAACCTGTCATAGCAAAATTCTATTGTTTAAATACAAAATCTAAATAATCAAGATGCTCATATATTACTTCATATTTAATATTTACTTTCGTTCACTTACTGTTATTTATTTCATATAGTTTAATTTATTAAATTCCATGACTGTTACTACTTCATACTTTGTTCTCTTCTTTATCGATTCTTTAAACTGTTGCTGCATATTAATTAATTTACTGTTTCTGATGGATAATGTTTCACAATTTCTCAGTGTGAAGTGTTAGTTACAATTTTGTTTCTTGGTTTTTCTGATTTCCTTCATGGAACAGGGAAATTCGAGTTTGTCGTCAGGTTCACAAGCAGAGAATGGTTTTATTAGTTCTTTTTCTCTATTTCCCGAGAAAGCAGTTCAAGAACTTCTTCAATCTCCTATCCAGGCGTCGGACGATCATCTTATTGAGTTCTCTGAAGCTTTAAGAAGTATGATTGATCATATTTTAGTTGAAATTATTAAATATCAACTGCAACAAGATGTCATCTTGATACAGAGATATTTTATCCTTATTTTGTATTGAAACTACTTCTTCTAGCCGTTGCGAAGGCCCTCAGGAAAGTTGCTGAAGGAAAAGCTTCTGCTCAAGCTGAGGCTGCTGAATGGAAACGTAAATACGAGTTGGAGAGAACAAGGAATCTAAAGTTTGAAGACAAAGGTTTCTAATCATTGAATTGCTACTTTATTTTGTACTTTTATATATTCTGTAGCAGTTGTTATTGCGTGGGAATTGGAAAGTTTTTCATCTGATTTTTACATAACTGCAGTCCTCCTCTCTGTTAACGTGTAGATTGTTGGACAGTTTATTTCTTTTGATTGCTTCATTTCAATAATTTACTATTTCTGTTACTTTTGATTTTATATGTTTTTTTAATTTTGTATTCACCCAAAATTGCTTTTTGGTATTTTACTATTGTGTATAATCTATTGTTTAATAGAATGCAACTTTTGTCGATTTGTGGTTGGAATTTAAGTTTTTGTAGTTGGAATTTACCATATTGCTGTCTATCCTCTCAAAGGGGTTTTCTGGCTTCATTTTGTTTATATATAAATATCCAAAGCATTATAGTATTTCATTTCTTCTAAATAAGGAGTGTTTAGTTTGTCACCTATTTTTTATCTATTGAATTTTGAAGTACTCACTTGTTTGACACGATCTTGTCCTTGAGGACTACACCTTTCCTTAATTTTTTACTTTCAGGATTTAAGCTTCTATCATTCTCTTTATTTATGACTATACATTTAATTTTTTACAGAGAAATCACGCCCTGAGCATCGGACTGATCTTGATGATGTGAAGACAAATAACCCCGCCAAACAACCTATATTATACAATAAAGCTAATAGTAATGGGAAGTCTGAAGAATGTTGTTCAAAGAATGGTATTTGTTCCCATGAGGTGCTTAGGGATGGGAAACCCAATTCCAATTCTAAGATGGTCAGAAAGGTATTCTGTAAATTCTTGGTTGAAGCAAAATATGTTATTAATATATGATCACCCTGTTGCAGTTGGATTCCCTATTGATACTCTGAAATATTTTCTCTGACGCATACGTGTGTCTACACATGTGTAGCCGTTTTGTTGATGTTTCTTGTGTTCAAACATCCCATAAACCTGAATAGATCTCTCTGCAGAACAGCACAAGCTGTTAAGCCTTATGGCATTAAATACAAAAGAGAGCTATAAGAGGATAATAACTGTAAATGTTATTACTGGTACAATATTATGGTAATTACTATTGAGTTTTATGTATCTTCATGTTTGAGGAATTTCTCTTAACAAAACCTAATCCATACTCTTGTGGTAATTAGCTATACTTATTGTGCCTATAGATAATGTTAAAATTACCATTTCAATGTTACTGTAAGCGATTTTTTTTGAGACAGGCTTCTTTTAAACTTCAATGGTGCTGCAAAGGTGAGCAAAGTGATCAGCACAAACATGACATTGTCTCTTTTGAAAGAGGAAATATAACCACAGCAGAGCGCAGTAGTAAGCAGGTATCTCTTTTATTGCTGAGAAGGATTTTTACTCTATTGCTTCAACAATTATTTTGCAACCCATAAGCATGCATGTCTCTTCTTAAAGTTAGTTCTCATGCCGGCATTAAACTTTCCTTTGTTGTGCTTATATGTGTTCTAATTGATATGCCATCTTTATTCCAGATCTCTTTGAAATGGGAGTCATGCCCACAGACAGTGCTCATATTGAGTAAACCAAATTCAGTTTCAGTTCAAATTCTGTGTGCTGACATGATTAGGTGCTAATCTCATAATTTGTTTATCACTTTCATATCTTCCAAAGTTAAATTTTCTTCCTTTTACTTATAATATGATGCTGACTCGAGCCTTAGACTCTTCACAAAATAGTGGAATATATTGTTGTGTAATGAAATTAGATAAAAGAGTTCACAAGCTATATTTTATTTTAAATTCCAGCTGCTGCAGCTCTCTTTCATCTTTCTTTCTTAATTGTTGTTAGAAAGGCTTAGAAGTCTCATAACATTAAAGCCAAGAGCACACTGCTTTGAGTTTGTAATCCATTCTGTATGAAGTTGGTGTCTAAGACTGAAGATTTTTTCATTTCAAGTTTTACGTTTCATTAAACTTAATATTTAATATTTACATCTATCCCCAGCCTTTGTATCCTTTCATGTATTTGTCTTTGGTATCATGTAATTTCTTCATTTTGATTTTACCTTTTCTGTGCATTTAAGACCTTAGTTAAATGGTTTTGCTTGCTTGTTTATCATTCCCAGATGGTTGAGGCAGCAAAAGAAATTACACATATATGTGGAACCGCGTGTCAAGGTGGAACTTTTGACAGAGTCATCATACTTTAACTTTGTAGAAACATGGAGTGATGGTAAGCAATCAAATATTTTATGTTATAAAATGATACTCTTCACTTTGATGTACTTCGCAAAATATTGCAGCTTATGCATTGATGCAATCTTTGGAAGTATTGCCACTCGAACTCTTTTTCTAGTGCTATATTTGTGGATTCATTTACCTGAGAACGTAGTGAAAATAAGCAAAACAGTAAACTGACAAAGAAAGTTTTGTGTTTACTTCTATTGACCCCTTATAAAAGATTATATCATCTGTGAAAAACATGCATTAAAGCACTACCTCTTGGAGGTTCCCAATATATACCAAAGTAAATGTTGTTCAAACCTTGTGTAGTTGTTGTTTCCCCAACATTCATATCCTTTATAATTCGAGTGTTTAGTGTTTTTTTCTTTTAGAGCCTCCACAGGAGACAGCTTCTATTGACACCCAATAGTAGTTTTTTGTAAATCATTTAGACCATGAGTAGGTATTGTGTTTCCTTATGTATCTCTCTACCCCTATGATTGACTACCCTGGTGTAAACCCAAGTTTGTTGTTGTCTAATATACAGATTTAACAGATCTCTCGTCTTAGTTTTAATAATTCTTTGGTTGACTATCCTTGTTGCTTTCAAAAGCAAACCTTTTCAGTTTCTAACTTCCATTAGCTAAATCACATTTCTTATTTATTACAAAACAGTGAGATAGATAGAAAGCATTTTCCTGAAGGGTATTATGAGCCTAATGAAACCTAGAGAGCCATACCTTCTATAGGTTTCAAATTCACGACAGGCTATTTTGGGAAGACAGCATCCAAATATGAATACTTGAAAATGATTTGACATTATTGTTGCCATAGTTTTGACAGTTTTCTCTTTTCTGTGCTTAGGTAGTATCATATTAATTTTATGTTTAGAATTTATTGCAGCGATTTAATAGGACATAAAGCTAAGATTACTAGAGTTTAGCTGATTATTGATGGGCCCAAACCAATCATTTACTTGATGAAAATAACATATTGTTGTATCACAGCCTTCTTGTCTGTTTTAAGATAATGATTTTCGCTGTATGCACAATGCAATATCTTTTTAGTTAATTATAGTATTTTAGGGGTTCTCTACTTTTATTATTCTCAAAATTGGAATTACTTGTGAGCATCAATTTTTTGCTTGTAGATAAGGAAATTTTGACGCTGCACACTAAAGTTGACCTTGTGATAACTCTCGGCGGAGATGGCACTGTTCTATGGGTATGTGAATTCTTTTTAATTAGTTTTCTATTGGATGGCAGCAGTCTAACTTTCTAGGTGAAACTTATTAATTTTGTCATCTTAAGTAAAAAATGGTTAGAAGCCACCGAATAACAGAAGCATTTGCCTAAATTTTATTGTGAACAAGACAGGAAGTTGCACACCAATGCACCACAAGTAAATCTTTCGGATTTCCATTATTTATCCATACCACTGATGAAGGTTAAGCATTTTTGAACCGCTGATCTGTTTCACTGTTAACGGTATATACTACTAAATGGTAATACGTTATTCAGTGTGAATGATTCTATGCATTGAGATATATATGTGGTAGATGAGATACCATGTTCAAGGAAGTCTGAATCATGCATCATATAAATAATAGATCTTTTAACTTCATTCAAACTAATAGTAATATATCACTAAAAAGTAAAACTCCTTTCTTTCATATTAAGAGTTTAAGTTTTGATTTAATTAACATTTTTAATCTTGGATTTTCATCTGTTTTTAATTTTGAAATTTCAATTTCCATTAATTGATGATTGTTGGACTAAGGATGAGCCACCATCACTGGTAAAATAAATCTCTGTCCGTGGAGTACTCATTGTTAAAGAGTTTGGTTACTAAATCTACTACAACAATTTGTTTTACATTACTTCTGCTTATATGTGTTGCTTGCTTTGTGATATTGATTATTAATTTATCGTGTTCCACATATGCAGGCAGCATCTATGTTCAAAGGGCCGGTGCCTCCTATTGTCCCCTTTTCTTTAGGATCTCTTGGATTTATGACTCCTTTTTGTATCCTCCAGCTATACGTAAATGTACATTATTTATTTTTATTAATATTCGTTTTCATTTTTAATTGGAATCTGAACTTAACCTTCCTTCAGATAGTGAAAATTACAAAGAGTGCCTTGACTCAATTTTAAAGGGCCCCATCAGTATTACATTACGGCATCGTTTGTTATGTCATGTTATACGAGATGCAGCTAAAAATGAATTTGAAACTGGAGAACCTATACTTGTTCTTAATGAGGTTACTATTGATCGTGGAATATCATCTTACCTCACAAATTTGGAATGTTATTGTGACAACTCCTTTGTCACATGTGTGCAAGGGGATGGACTAATCTTATCTACAACATCTGGCAGTACTGCGTATTCTTTGGCAGCTGGAGGATCAATGGTCCATCCTCAGGTACTTTAGCTTCTTGCTCTTATTATGCCTTTACTCCAGTATTTAACTGGTTTTTTTTTTTTTTGCTTTCTAATTGACAGTGAATGTCTCCATCAGTAAATTTTAATATCTACAATGTTGTTGAACTACTTTTGAATTACAATCTTATCTACAATGTTGCTTTCTAATAGCTGTTTCTCATTCTTTTTGATCTTGTGTTACTGGATGCTACCTTTGATCATATACTTTTTACTCGCATAAGATTTTACGAGGGAAATTTTGGTCAATCTTTCTATTGAAGCTAATTTTTTATCCAAAAATAGATACTGAATGTAGCATTCAGCTTGATCCAAATGTTTCAAATACATAACAATTATTGGAGTATGGAGTAGGAAATTCATAACAATTATGGGAAAGAAAATTAGGATTATGGAAATGTATGGGCTGGGTGCCCTTAGGATAATAACTTAGTATTTGTGTAAAGTTAGGATTATTTGGTCCGGAGGGTTCTTCAAGAACAATAGGCCTGTTCTTTGTGTTCATCAGCCAAGATTTAGGAGTCATTTGAGTTGTTAAACCTTCTGTTGCTCATGATATGCTAGAGAAATTTGAAATGCATCCTGTTAGGCTTAGGCACCTTTTGTCTATTTGTGAAAACCTTTCGTCTAGATCTATCTGTTGCTATTGGCAAATGGATATGGCAGTTGTGTACTGATATTTGCAGCCTCTGGCTCTGAAAGTTGAGCCTGTAAGGGTCGTGGCCAAGTTGTGGGCTCTTGATTAACTAACCACGGCATGTGAGGCCGGGCAGACCACTGGCTCCCGGGCCCTTGGCTGAGGCAATAGGTCCTATTTGCAATATCAGCCTATTGGATTTGACTTCCGTAAAGGGAAGAGTAGGCTTACTCTTGGTAGATTGGATGCTGCAGCATCTGCACCCAATATTTGAAGAGTTGAAGGGAAATGCACTGTTAATGTAAACTATTTTTACACTGACATCAAATCAGAGTCCACTATTTTGCCACATCAGTCTAATCTTGTAACTGCATCTTGAAATTTATAATATAAAGTGCCAAAATAGTGGGTTCCTATGAATGTCAGTATAAAACAATTTTATACTATAAAACTGGTTTATATTGACAATGCACCTCACTCATATTTTAAACCCTCTCTCGGACCATCTACTACAACTTTATTAATTAAGTGTGTACTATAAAACTGAGTACCTTCAATTATATTAAAATAAAATAGATATGTTATATCCCAAATTCATATTTACACTAATTACATAATTGAATCTGATTAACTGTTGTTATTTTCCAGTTCATTAAATACAGAATCTTCTCTCACTCTCGTACCAATGTCTTGTATATATGTTATCAAGTTACATTCACTTTACTCTTACAGTGTCAGAATTCAGTTTATTCCATGTTTTATCAATATATGCACCTTAATTTGAAACTTGGTCTTCAAATCTGCAGGTTCCAGGTATTTTGTTCACACCAATTTGCCCGCACTCCCTATCTTTTAGGCCATTAATATTACCAGAGCACGTGACTTTAAGAGTGCAAGTACCATTCAATAGCAGAAGCCCTGCATGGGCATCATTTGACGGCAAGGACAGGAAACAGTTAGCACCAGGAGATGCATTGGTGTGCAGCATGGCACCTTGTCCTGTTCCTACAGCTTGTCTGGTTGATTCTACTAATGATTTCTTGCGCAGTATTCATGAGGGTCTTCATTGGAATTTGAGAAAGACACAGTCATTTGATGGCCCCCGGGAATCATAACAATCTCATTGTCTTTCTTACTTTATTGGCAAAACTATAGTAATTGAAAGTTGACATGTCATTTGTCAAGGTATACAAAACGGGCTGTTGTAGAAACTATAGAAGTAACTAATAATTTTATGTACTTTTCTTCCTTATATGAATAATAAGTAATAATAACTTATTACATAGCTAGTGCCCACCAATGATGACGAAAATATAGAGATTGAGTCGTGACATATCAGGTTATTGATGTTGGTGACATGAGAATTGTAACTAAAAACTAATGAATCGATATATTCTTCTTACATTTACAATAACCTTAATGAGTGTTTTCTGTTAGAACACCTTTATTTGTGATTGTAAAGATAAAAGGATTGAGAACTAAGAAGAAAGGAATTGAAAGGATCAAAATGAATTATTACTTGTTGCTTAAGTAACAAAGCCAACACATAGGTTTGATATCAAACAGTTTGCATAGTTCAATTAAAACTAACTTCTAAACTTCCATAACTACTTTTCTAACTTCCTCTAACTAACATTTATAAATTACCCATTTACTATTCCTAATTCAAAAGTTGTTCTAAGGATGTTATCCCAATCTTCCTCCTCATCTTTAGAACTTCACTCTCTTCAATGGCATGGTAAGGATGTATGCTATCTGACCATTTGTGCTGCAACGCTCCAACTTTAGTTTATTTTTCATTACTTGGTCTCTTAGGAAGTGAAATCTTGTTTCAATGTGTTTGCTTTTTCCATGAGCAATTGGATGTTTGGCTAGATTTATGGCAGATTTGTTGTCAATCATCATCTTCACTACTTATTCATTCTTCAGCCCCATTTCAGCCATCAATTCTGACATCCATAGAGCTTGACAAGCTCCCATTGATGCAGCCACATTCAGATTCACATGTAGATAAGGTCATTATATTTTGCTTCTTTGAACACCGTGAAATTGAAGTTTTATTCATCATGAATACATAACCCATAGTGTTCTTCCTATCATCCTTGTCTCCACACCAACCAACATCAATGTATCCAATCAATTCAACTTCTCTTTCATTTGAACTTCTAAGATATAGCATGCCAAATTCACTAGTTTCTTCTAAGTAGTGAGGTGCTCTAGGTTTTTCCATGTATATATTAATCAATCCAACTTTATAAGTTATGTCATGCCTTGTATTACACAAATACCTCAATGATCATGCCATTTGTTTGAAATTTATGGAATCAACTAACTCTTCATCTCCTTATTTTGATAGCACCAGCCCTACTTCTGAAGTGGTGCTTGTTGTATTGCAGTGTTGCATATCAAACCTCTTCAATACATCAATGACATACTTCTTTTGGTGCATGAACATTCTATTCTTTACTATGACAAATTCAATTCCAAAGAAATAGGACAATATTCCTAAATCTGTCATTATAAACTTGAACTAGTCTATTTATGTCTCATCACTACCTGTTACCAACAAATCATCAACATAAAGGCATATCATAAGTGTAGGTAGTGTTGTTGCTCTTTTGACATAGACCCCATGCTCAAATTGTTGTTCTAGGCCCCAGGAGCTTGCTTCAGGACATATAGTGCTTTTCTAAGTTTGTACACATTGTCTTCTTTGTCGGTCTACAAGGAAATGAGTTGAAATTGTAAATTCACCTATTTAAAATTTCTTGTTAAAACTTAAGAAAATAACTCAAGATTGATCTTGGTTGTGAAAACAGAAAACGGAAAACGTTCTTGGTTAGTTAAAATCACAGTTTTAGCTTCTCTATTTAACTTGAAAATTAAAATGACTGAAATTAAATAGAGATAAGAAAGATATATCACACAACAATATATCATGGTTCACCCAACCTGGGCTACGTCCAGTTCTCACAACTGTGAGATTTTCTCTAAATGCTAAAACGGAGAACAATCTTGGTTTTACACACCCTGTTTCAGATCAACCTTGATATGTTACAAAAACAAATCATTTCCACCTAGAAAGAAGTTCAATCAAATCGCATATCAATCTTTAGATAGGATTTTACAGTTCACCTTTTAACCATAAAAGGATTTCCTGCAAGTTTACTCAAAACTATACTTCACACTATAGTCTTGAGTTTACAATGATATTATTTAAAGTGTTTTGTTAGAATTTGAGAAGGCTCAACACTTGTTTGAGTTATGATTCTTTGATAGAGAAATACACAAGAATGATTCTATAAATCGAATGAGAAAAATCAGAATTGATTCAATGTATGTGAGTGAGAGAAATTCAAGTATGAATGAAATGAGTAATGAATTGTTTGGTACTTGAAGCTATCTATTTTCCTTGATCATTTTATTTTCTTTTATATACTTTTAGGACATTTGATAATGATCAAAAAGAGTTGTTGGCAGTGCTCTGTCAGTTTTGACCAAAGACCAATTTATATGATTAAAAATTGAATCTAATTTTTTGTTTAGTGGGTTGAATTCTTCGTTCTTGATCAAATTTCTCTTGTGTTTAATGATGCTTTATACTTCAAATATATTTTTTGATGCAATTGATTCGATATGGAGTTCTGATTATGTCAAAACGACTTGGAGAATGATGATGAACTACTGCAAAATGTTTGTTGAAAATTATTGAGATTGATGATCAATCTCGAGACTTAGTCTTGAACATCTTGGAGATTGATAATGAATATGGAGGTTTATATTTTGATCATTCTGGATGTTTTCTTAATCAAGCTAGATGTTTTGTATATCTCAAGATCGTTCAACATTCTTTGGCAGTCGAGCTAGAGAAGGTTTAGACTTGTTTGAACTTGCTTAATTCATGAACTTTTCTCTTTGTGATTCGAATGATTTCTTTGACTAGAATGGATCATATTTGTTCCTTGACAAGTATTGACAATATAAGTGTAAATTCCAGAGATAGATCTATATACTAAGATGGTCATTCTTGAAACTAGATAACATTCTCCATTTTTCTAGAATTTGTCAAGAACGTTCTTCGTTCTTGTTTGTTTAGATTTTTCTTTTCATGTTGATTTATTGTTGCTTTACTTGGATCCTATTTTTGATTAATATACTCAAACACACATGTTAAATACCAAAACACTTAGAATCATAATTATAAGTCTTAATTAACTTTTGTTTAGTTATCATCAAAACATTAATTTGGGATTTTGTCTCAACAATCTCCCTCTTTTTGATGATAACAAATTTGTTAATTCATATTTTAATTTTAATTCTAATTTTAATCAAAGAGAGCTTAAAAGCTCCCCCTCAGAAAAGGACTTCTAATATACTTAAAATCTAAGAATTACTTCTCTCGCTTTGTCATCTAACAAAAACGATGGGGAATACAAAGGAAGTGCAAATGTAGGGAACAATAACATAAATATACTACATATAGAAATCATGTGTTTGAACAATGCATTCATATACCAAAGAAAATTTTAAGTTTGTATTTAATCAACAAGGATCATAGCATGTATGATGATAAAAAATTATTAGTCAATATTTATATATAATAATTTCACTTTTAACATACTCAAAAAGATAAGTTAACTTCAATTTTAACAAAAATAAGATTTTTTAAAAACTCCCCCTATATATTATGAAATTAATATTTCAAAATTCCAAAACGCAAGTAAGATGTCTTTCTGCTCTCTATCCTCTTTCACAAGAGACAATATTTTTAAAATGAACAAGTTCATGCTTACTAGTATAAATAGATTCATTTTTAAACAAGATAGAAAGAGTGCATACAGGGAAGCAAAACAAGATAAATGTGACAACATGTCAAATATAATTTATCTCTTTACAAAATATTCTTATGCTAAAAAAGTTTGTATCTATCAAAAGCAATCAAAGAAATTTGTTCACATAAAAAATGATTTTAAGGATATAAAGAGGAGCATTTGTAGAAAATTATGTTAATTCTTTTAACATGATATTGTGAAATTATGATAAGAATTTGAGTTTCAAGAAAGAATTAAAAAGTAATTATGATCAGAATATACCTTGATAAGATTTAAAGAAGCACTTGAATTAGACAAGAGGACAATGTGAATACGTGCTTTTTAGAAGGAGAATGAAACAAGTATTGTTTATCAATATGAGTTTCTTGAAAAGCATTTTGTTGCTGTTGTCCAGAATGTTCTTCTTCTTCATCCTTTGATCTCTAATAAACTATGTGATATTATCCCCTAGATAAATGTTACACCATTTGTTCTTACTTGTCTTTTGAAGTTGTTTTGCATAAACCCAAAATATTATTTTAAAATAAAATATAAATAAAAAAATTAGTTAAAAGTTGATATTTATCTCGATTTTTAATCAAATCCATCAATTTTTTAAATATTAGTTGTACTTATTTTATATTCGAAAGTGAATATACAAATAAATTTGATTATTGAATTAATCACTCGTTTACTCTATCTTTATTAAGAAGCAATTGCAAGAAAATAAACATTTTTACTTTCCAATCTCAAAAGAGCAATTAAAAAGAAACATAAATCAAATAATAAAAAAATATCGTTAACAAGTGTCATAAGATATTAATCGATAAAAAAAAATAGTATAAGTTGTGTTGAAAAAACATTTTTATATTTAATTTCTTAACATGTGTTCTTACTACACTTATTGTCATAATCAAAATTGAAATTTTTAGCCAGGAATGAGTATACAAATATTGAAAAGTTTACACATGAACAACACAAGGATAAAATCCCAGAGTTTCAGATAAACAAGCATGCAAATAATCCATTTATTTTAATCTCATCAGGCATAAATATCAAACACAACCCTGCATATATCTCTTCCAACATCTTCTCCTCCACTTCAGGATTCTTATCAATAAACTAATCATCATCATTAACCTTCTAACTCACATCAAAACTCATTTATGACTAAACCATCATAATCCATATTTATTGAAAACTCACACCACTCTTTTATAACTAACACTCCCTAAATCTTCAATTCATATTCGTTAAAATTAACATGATTTCACTACAATATATATGAAATTTACAACGCTTTATCGATAATGTCTTATCAATGTTGCAAACTCATTATTTGACATTTTCAGTAACATCTGTAAAATAAAATGTTACCAAAAATATCTTGCCAATTTTTCACTACCATGGCGTCTAAATAGGAGTTCCCAAACAAGTTAGTAAATCATGGGATTTAGAGTAAACTAAACCAAAAGTGAGAGACTGACAATGATAATACATTCATTTACTTTCTAGTGCCTTCAACCTATTTGCTTCCATACGGGCTCTCTGCTCTGCTGTAATCTCAGCTTTGCTAGACAGACTGGCTCCACTATTTGAGACTTCATTAAATGTCTTTTCAATTGCGCTACTTATGAGATATGTACTAGCACTAATCACATTTTCACCTCTTCTAATTTAAGTCCCTGCCACATTTAAAAAAAATAAAATAAAATAAAAATTTATAAAAAATAAAAATCGTGCATCTTTTATCCAAAAAATGTCTAATATTTTTTATCGAAAAAAACGAACATTTTTTAATGAAAAAAAAAATAAAAATTTTTTATTAAAAAAAAATAAAAAATTTTATAGAAAAAAAGTAGTTATTCCACCCCCTCCTCTTTCACCTATCCCTTAACTCCCCAGGGATTCCGTACAGCTATACAATCACGGTTAATCGCTCGGAGGGAGGGAATAGAAGCAAGCATATTCCGTTCAGTTGGTAATGAATCAATACGCAGGGAAACTTTATTCCATGGGAATGGCAAGTCTCGGACAGGCTCATATTGGTTGGATATGCTCTTTCCATAGGCGACTTTCCAGAAGGTCTTCAAGGTGGATATGCTCTTCTTCGATGGTCTTCCCGAAACCACCAGCCACGCCGACCTAATTCATGATGAGCCCACCAACTTCCTGGCATGATGCCCACGGTTAAAAACCACCGACATGTCAAGATCCAAATTCGAATCTCTTTCTGGTCCTGGTCAGATACCACTGTGTTCGCGCCGGCGCTCCAACAAAGAGGCGAAGTAGTGGTCTCCTTCTGTTCATTACGAACGACCCGGAGCTCTTCCCTTTGGGACACGTTAACTCCACTCTTGGCAACTGCCCTCTGCTGTAGCAAAAGTACCTTAAATATAAGAAAGAGGGTCGGGCCCAGATCGCCATTCCGAATGTTGAAGAATGGGACTATACTTAGTCATTGCCGTCAAAAATCCGGATAGCGGCAAGGGTTACGGAAGAGGCCCACCCAGGTGCATCACAAGTAGAGTAGGTTGGAGCAGCAGATCCTATAGAAATAAAGACAAAGCCCGAGGCTGATCCAGACGCGTACCTAGGCGGCGCAGGCGTTATCGGGAATTGAGACAACCCGAAGAGGGACCGGGACCGTTCGCCATAATATTTTTACGTATATCAACAAAGAGATGCGTAATAAAAAATAATAAAAAATTTTATAGAAAAAAAATTATAAGTAAAAAAATTGAAAAACTTTATTTTTCAAAAAAAAAAATCAATTCTTTTTTTAAAAAAGTGGGTCTACAGTCCCCTAAACCTACAAAATATTATAGGGCTTTATTTTTGGAAGCCTTTTAAATTATTAAATTTTTTGCCTACAGAACTTGTCAAATTAACTGCTCTATTTTTGTCACATGCACATTTGTTCAAGCCAACATACCCTGCAAGCTAAGAGAAGATGATAGAGCCAGAGGCTGTTTTCTTTCCGCACCTAGGTGATTATCACTCCATGCTCAAGAAACTTGTTCAGGTCACTTTTAAGTCCTCTTCAATCAAAAATTCAATCTTTGAAGTTGAGAAAATTGTCCTAAAGTTACTTATAACTTGGACCAACACAACCATCATCGCCTTACAAGAAATGAAAAGGATACATTAACACAAATTTGATTATTCCAAAAGTAAAGCCTGACCACTTTCAAAGATACTACAGTAAAATATATTGATAGTTTTCTGGTTAATATATTTCAACACTTTTACACGTGATATAATATCATTTATTTATATATTAAGAATTGACATGTCTTTTTTTTTTCTTTAAAATAAATTTTTGGTTATTTATTTGACTTTGCATAAAACATATATAGTTTATTTTTTTAATATCTCTCTTTCTATCTCAATTGATTCTTTTGGAAGTATTTGAGATGCCAAAGCAATATTAATTTATTATAAGTTAATTAATATATTTATTTATCTTATTTATATTTATGTACTTTAGTAACACCGTTTATTTTTGTCTTTTAAAGGCAATGAAGCTTTTGGATGAATTGGTAGTGAAAATGAGTGGACGGTGGTACTTATCCTCCAAGTATCGGGTTATATGTCCAATGAGATGTATTAGGAATTAGAGGGAAAAAAAATGATAACTCAATGACTGTAATGCAACTTTTAATATGACTATAGGGACCAAATTGCTAGTAAGTGAGTAGTCTTATGAACATATTTGTGTATAATGATTCTGATTTTGCAAGTTAAAATATATGGACTTAGAGGACCAATTATATACCCTGATGAATTTGGTATAAGGTCACTATTCATCAGGGGACTTAATGTTGAGGTAAAAACTTTTTTAATATATGTTTTAATAACAATAAATCTAATGAAATAAATGATAAGTTTTATGAATAGTGATTTACTAATGATTGCACTTGAGTTTTATTTAAGGAACATGAATTGCATAAGTGTACAAGCAAGAAATCATTCACATTAACAAGTGCGTAACTATATATTCAATAATGAAAAAATCACAAAAGAAATATATCATATATCAATCATTCAAGAGAATGATTATTGCATCTTCATGAAGAAAGTGTCAAATACATTCATAGTTATACTAAAATATCTTAGTGATACTTGATGGACAAGACACAACATGAGCAACACCAAGAGAAATTATATGAAGTATTTCTTCAACAAAAGAATGATGGAAGAAATTTATCGTAATGTTTTAATTATTATATTAACGAACAATTGACAATAAGAATCTTTTTGAAAGGGCAACATGCAATAAAATAGTTAGCATTTCACACATGATCTTTCTAATATTTAATGAGCAATTAAAAGTTAAGATTTGAAGACCTACTTATAAAAACAAACATGCAGAATATTCTACAAATTGATCTTCGGACTAATGATAGATTTATCAAGATCATTCTGGTTTTTTAAATGATCTTATGGTTTATCAAAAAAATCATTATGGTTTATCAAAAGATCATTTTTGTTTATCAAATTATCATTCTGGTTTATTAACAGATCATTCTGATTTATTAAAAAATTATTATTATTTATCAAAATCATTATGATTTATCAAAAGACCATTCTGATTTATTAAAAGATCATTTTAGTTTTTTAAAATATTATTTTAGTTTATTAAAAGATAATTTTGATTTATCAAGATCATTTTGTTTATCAAATGATCATTATGGTTTATCAAGATGATTCTAGTTTTAAGATAATTGAATATCAAGATTACTCAAAACAATATTCAAACCCAAAAGTTTAGCTAAAGGTCCAAAGAAGCAAACAACATCAAGATCTATAACTAGATCAATCTCCAGATTGATGAGCTATAACCTATAAGCATGGACAACTAGGACAGCAAGGTAAACCGTTGTTGCACTTTATGCAAAAACCAATGATTTTACAATAAATATTATGTTTATTCTCTTTTAAAGACATAATTAAACATATCATTTTCCACAGTCTTAACCCCTAGTTAAAGAGTATAAAGACTACTCAAATAAGTGGTCAAACTCAGAACTCAAGTTGAATGCCTAAATGGGGAAAACAACCTTCAAATTAATAATCAGATCAATCTCCAAATTGATTAGTAATAAGCAAGGACGCAAGTACATTGTACTTGCATTATTCTGCAGAAAGCTCTGCACAATTCTGATTTGGAACATTACCAACTGACATTTCACAACTCATTCAATCACTCATTCACGTTTAGACTCAAAATCAAGGACATTATGCATTTGTCAAGAACCATCTAAACAACAATATAAACATGTGTTTGATTATTTTAAAACATATATGACATTTGGGAAGTGTGTTTAGAGACTATATGTCCAGTTTAAAATGAATAATTGAGGTCTTTTGTCATATATAAATGGAATATCAATTGGAAGATTAAGGCAATAATTCAATTTACAAATCTACTAACACTTGTTCAAGTATGAAGAAGTCAAAAACTCTTTAAGCAAACTCCAGCTGTTTTCACCATATATGTAGATAATATTTACTGAGTTTGTCTTTATTTATTTCAAACATGTGTTGAAAAATTTCAATATCCCAAACACTTGTATCATACACTTCATTTGTAACTCAAGTTTATTTTTTATGTTATATTGAGTGTGTTTGTAAAAATCCTTTCTAGATTGAAAGGTGACTATAAAATTCTTTTCTATGGTGAAAGGTGAAAATTGTAATTGATCAAGGTGTGATCAAGAAAAAATATGTGAAGGAGAACATTTTTATTCTGGATCACATAGTGAAAATCTCACAGTTGTGAATACTGGACTAGTCTGAATTGGGTGAATCAATATATTTTTTATATGTGATCTTTTTATTCTTATCTTTAATTATTTGCACACACAAATCACACTTCACTATAAACATATATTTTATTTACTTCTAACATATCTAAAACATTCTTGACATTTTGTTTCAACCAAGATTGATCTTAAGTTAGTTTAAATTAAACACATTAATCAAAATTTTAAAAGGGTCACAATTCAAACCCATTTTCTTGTGATTAACATTACTACTTCACTTACACCACCATTCATAAATGCACCACCATCTATCAGAAGACATATATCACCACTCACGAATACACCACCACCTCCACTCATTAGAACATCGTCACTCATGACGGGACTAGCTCTTAGACCACCAACCATCAAAGTGTCATTTTCTAAGTCTGGCTCAATAATAGATGAACCAGATTTAATGTATTTTATTCCTAATCATGGAATGCGACCTCCAAATCTAGAATAATAAACATATAAGTGGACATTTGAATAATGAAGTTGTTGAAAAATATATAAGTGGACATTTGAATAATGAAACTTTCTTAATCATTTTTTGTTGTTGTTGTTGATGTTTTGCTATATTTTGAATTATGCAATTCACACTTATTACTTATTAATCTCTCTTTGGAATCATTTAGATGATGTACTTGACACTTATATGATGACGTTATAGTATATTTTAGATGATATAATCAGCACTTATTAGTTACTAATTGACACTTATTTAACGTTAAATGAGTTTCATTGATGCATTTTGCTTGTAATTGTAATCATTTGAGCCTATTTGCTTATAAGTTACAAATTTCATATACCAATTTGAATATGTTATTTTTCCTTACAATAATATTACATAAACACATTCAAACTATTGTCTCACATATAAAGGGTTCAAGATACAAAATATAAGTAAATGCACAATATTTCTTCGAACGAGGATTAGTCTCACACACTCATACTATGTGGCAAAGGGAGTTAAGGGACCCTGAAATAGATTAAGATGGAGGTCTCGGTTCTAAATAGATTAAGGAGGTCTCCTGAAATTTTTGGTCCATACTGATACCAGAAGTGCAAACAAATCTATGTAGACGAAATCATTGACAAATCAAAACAAGTAACATTACATAGGCCAACTGACCCTTCATTCCTCCAATACCAATCATATGCAAAAAGGATATTTCTTACAAAAAATATGCAAAAAGATTTCCTCGGATTAGGATTTTCGCGTTTTATTTGTTAACACGACAATGTTGTGTCATGAAAAAATAATCAGATGTAAAATTCATAAATCCTACATAAATTATTATCAATCGTATCATAATTAATTTTTGTTTTTCTTGTTCTCTTATAGCTTAACTTTGTCAATCCGACTCTCCTAAAAAAAACCTTTGACAATCCGACTCCATTTAACACAATAATCATGAACATATTTGCTCAATAAGGAGAGAAGAAATGCATCCAGACTTTATGTAACTAAATTGGTATAGTTCTAATTAAAGCTCTGAAAATAAAAGTTATTGTAATTCAATCGAATCAAGCAGGAATTACTCAACATAGGCCAGGAGGGGTCTGAGTCCAAAAGCAAAGGATTTCTTTTGCCAGTAATAAAAAACTTGTTTCTTTAATATCATTCAATAACCTTCTCATCTAGTTTCAAATTAGGTCCTCGTACCCAAAGAAAAAATATATATATGCTCTCATCCTCGTAGTCATAACATCAATTGAATGAGGAAATTTATGAGAAAAAACAAGA
Source organism: Cicer bijugum (assembly GCA_037974875.1). Classification (NCBI taxonomy): domain Eukaryota; kingdom Viridiplantae; phylum Streptophyta; class Magnoliopsida; order Fabales; family Fabaceae; genus Cicer; species Cicer bijugum. The sequence continues at coordinate 5,539,133 of JBBPBT010000938.1, read as the reverse complement.
ATAAGCAGAGTGCTCGGCAATGAGCATATAAAATTATGGCAATGAGCATATAAAATTAAATATAGATGAGATTTAAAAAAAAAAAAAACTATTGTACTACTCCTACAATCAAACCTCCAAATAAGTTAATTTGTTGTGATGTCTAACACTGAAGGAAACGAGCTTCTTGATATAAATGCAGTCTATCAAGAGAAGATCCACGCTGTAATCTTTGTCTTGGGCCTACTGAACCCCTATCCAACGAGCATAATCGACCCATCTGTCAAGGCAAAATTATAAAACATGAGCCACTAGCAACAACCAAAGCTCCTTTTACAAGTAATCAGAAAAGGTATGAAATTTCTTACAGTAATGAACCCAAATATGTATTGCCCGTACGAACAGCAAAGCAAATTGCACTAAGCACAAGCTTGTGCTGATGCAACAAAGGTTCCAAAAGCCTCTGCTCTATAATTCCCGCAACAACTTGGTACCTATCAGACAAATAAGATTCTTAGTAAAAGTTTTAGACAACAATCTATATATTCAGTTACTAGAGACACAAACTGCTCAAACAATTTTTAAATGATGAAAAGTAATCATTGTAACATACATGATGTGGCAAAAGATTAAGTCTCAATTTATAAACCGTAAATATCTTCAAAAAGATACACAATAAACATCATAAAATTGTTCAAACCCCAATAGTTTAAAGCATTAGTAGATTTTAGATTAGCTTTAAAAAATCCATCATTGATCAGTAATCAAATTATCCTTTTTACCTGAGATTGCTTGAAACAGCCATATAGACACCATAGGCGGCACTGGTAGACAATATGGGAACATTTTCAATTTCCTCGGCCGAAGACTTATTAACAGCCTTCTTTGCATTAATTAAGGCATTCGTCACAGCTGTCCCAACCTGAATGAAAACAAAATGCAAGTGTCGGTGTCTGAAACCAGTTGATTCCACTAACATTTAAAACAATGAATGCAAATAACACTTGATGGGATCTTTTATTGAAAGAAAAGGGTGTAATAATATATGATATAGATACTTGGCAAACATTTTAGGCCCTATACTATCTCATTCTTCAGAATCAGTAGATAAATCAGTTCAAATTCATATTTGAAGACCAAGCACAAAAGTAATTTATGGTGATAGAAGATATATATTTGACCAAACCAGCTCACCCTGAAAATCCCAGGGTTGAAAAATAAGTTCAAGATAAAGAGTGCAAGAAACCTAAAAGTAATATCAGGAAACATTAAAGTAACTCTTAAAAGTAATACCCATACCATTCAACCAACCTACAAGAAACCTTAAAAATAACTTTGTCAAGCTAGAATTTCAGCAATACAAGCTCTAACAAGTGCCATACCCATAATTTGAAGGTTAACAGAAAACTAAAAATAATAGTGTGACTCTCAAGATTCTATTGTAAGAATTTAAACATTACAAGTCTGGCTAGAATAAAAGCCATAATTTAAAGGTAAAAGAGAAAAGTGCATGAGTCAACCCCCTTGCAAAATCACGAGTCTGCTTAACTTTTGTTATGGCTAATGTAAAAGTGATGTCACGAGAATGTCAAATGATGTCAAAACTTATAATTTTTTATTAAACCATAAAGCATGAGAAATATCCCAACTATGATGAGAACTAACCAGTGATGAAGCACTTCCAACAGCAAAAAGCTTGGTCCCATTACGCTGTGCAAGGTAACCACATTTGTGTGCAATTAGCCACATGAAACTTAAAAAAGGATAAAACAGAAATTACCCAAATTTTACATACCACAATTGCACCAAATCTCTGCAAGAATGAATATGATGTTCCAGAGAGAGCAACCTGTGGAAGGAAATTAAGAATGTGATAAGTACTAACATTTAGTGGTGAAAATTGTCTTAAGTAATGAAAACCACGTGAAAGTGACCTATGGGATATAAAATGACCTGGAATGCATTATCTGGGCAGTTGTGGAAAAACTTAGTAATAGCCCCTGCACTGACTCCAAGTGGCGGTCGAAGAGAAACGGTAGGTGCTGGTAGATAAACAAGCATGAAATCTGCGAGTATAGCCATGACCTGAGAACAATACATATAATAGGGATGTTATGGTACACGTTTCATTAAAAGTATCTTAAGTGGGATCAAAAGTATTTTGACTTAATATCAAAGGAACTGCATTTTTACAAGCCAAAGAAACTATTGTTGTTAATTTCTCCAATTCTCTATATCATTATATATTTTTGACAATTTGAATCAGTCTCTTGATGATTTTCTGTTCCAGAACAAGTGACAACAAATGCAACATACAACAAAGAGTAAATAGAAAACTGTTTTCTCAATCTCAATAGATATCTCAAATTCTAGTCAATCAAAAGCTTTGAAACAAAATGCATCTCACAAACATGCCATAATACTCTATTTCAAAGAAAAGCAATATATGTCATGCTCATATCCATCCTGAGGCGTCATAGGAAAAATTTCTGAGAAATTGAGAATATTCATACCACATCGGCGAACACAATTTCCAACTCATTGAAAAAGTTTTCCCTCCTCCGATCATACTCAGCAGCAGTCTAGTGAGACAAAAAAAAAATACAAGGGAAAGCAGATTGTTAATAAACACACAAACATAATTAGATTAATCATAATTAAAAAAACAATTTAAGAGTTAACAAATCTAATCTTATTGCTCAAAATAACAATAGTAATCTCATTCACCAACCACTCAATTTAAATAACAAAATTTTATTCCACCAAAAATCAAATTAATGTATTCAAATCAAACACATCGTTATTAACGTCTTCTTCAATCTCGTGCTGAAATTCCATTAGAGAATGAGTTAAATAAGTGAAGTAGATGAATGAAACCTTGGTGAAGACTCCAACGCCGCACTCCATGCCGACCTTAGCAAGGAAGAGATCATCAGCGAGAAGACGCTCTTTGAATCCAGCAAACTGAAGCAACCACCGCAAGAACGGAGACTTCTCAAGTTCCAAAAACCGAGAAACAACCGAGGCAGGGATCTTACCCTCCTTGATAGCGGACGCTAGGTCAGCAGGCACGCTCTCCAACGACCTACCTGCTTGCGCCAACAACAAAAGCGCCTCGTTGAATCCGTTAGGTCCATCATTGTTTTCTCCGTCGCCATTACCGTCGCCGTTGTGTTTGTCATTGTCGTCTCCGTCTCCGCCGCCGTGACCGCCGAATGAACTACCGTCATCGTGACCGCCGAAGGATCCTCCGGAGGAATCGGTGGAGTGGAGAATGAAGAGAGGATCTGCGCGGTGGTTGATGCGGAAAAAGGGAGAGGGAGTATGAGTGAGACGGAAACGGATGGAAGGTGGAGAGAAAGAAAATGGAGGGATAGATTTAGGAGTGGAAGGAGAATGAGAGGAAAGAGAATGAGGGGAAGGAGGAATAAAGGAAAAAGCGATCGACATTGTTTGTTCTTTGATGCTTCTTTCTTCACTCAGCTTTTTGGCTTTTCACTGACTTATGAGGCTGCTCACGACTCAGGAGCTTTGAGTTATGCTATGACTTGTTTTCGACTAGTATTTATATTTTTTTTATAAATACAATTTCGGTCCCTGTGATGTGACTCACATTTTTTCTTCTTCTTTTTTGTATCATCACTTTTTCTCTTCCTACGGTTATAAAGTTTTTTATTTCTCAAAAAATAATAATAAACTTGTATTAATTCAGTCTATAATCTCGTACTAAAATGTCTCCTGTTTAAATCATTTCTAGTTAATGATATATTTTGCAAATTAAAATTTCAATTTTTACAAATTTTATAAATTTAATAAGTCATACAATTCACATAAGTGTCTAAAAAATCACACAATTCAATTAAATAAAATATATTTACTTTATAATTTTTTTTATGTATATATAGAATTTATTATGTTAATTTTATTATATTTTATTTCTTTAATTATATAAATTCTAACATAATTAACAACTTAAATTATAATTTAAAAACAATTAAATAATCACTTCACAATTAAATAATCACTTCACATTAAAGTAAACATAGTAAGATTATTACAGACAAAAACATTCATTTTTTAGTTATATTTATAGAGTAAAATAATTAAATAAAAAAGAAAATAATAAATTTTATCACTTTTTAATG
>JBBPBT010000938.1:5520398-5532946 GCA_037974875.1 Cicer bijugum | reverse complement strand
ATTTCATTTAATTGATATTACAAAAAACTTAAATATAATTAAAACATAATTTTTTAACTAAAAAATAAAATCTTTAATATTACTAAATTATAATATTTTTTAACCAAAAATTAATCATAAATGTTTCAGTCTTCTTCTCTAAAAAAATTAATTCACCAAGACAACCTCCAAATTTAAGATCCTACAAATTAATTATAAAATTACATAAATAATTTACCATGATTCCTCGAATAAAATAAATTATAAACAACACACATGATTTCTCAAATAAAATAAGATAAAGTAAAGGAAACATAAAATCTAAAAAATATTATATGACCCAATGAAATTTGGGAGTCACATTTTTGGACAGAAATTTAGATATTTTAGATAAATCAGTGATAATTTTAGATTTTTTTAGAGAAAAAATTTAAATATTTACATTAAAAAATGTTATAATTTAATTATATTGACAAATTTATTTTTAAATTAAAATAAATTATGTTTTAGTTATATTTAAATTTAATATTGTTTCAGTTTTTGATAGAAATTTGATGCAATTGTTGAGACAAAATCTCTCCAAATTGGTTTTAATGATAACAAAATTAATGAAAAGATTATGATTGTGTTTTAAAGACTAATTTGTGCTCTTGAGTGTATTCACATAAGAAAAACAGGTTATTATTCATTAAGGAAGAAGAAGAAAATTCTAAGTTAAATGCTAAGTATTGAAAATGCTGAGAATGGCCTCTCGAGCTGCAGATCTGCATCCTCGCTGGTTTGAATTCATTCAATAAGCGGCTGAACAATATTAAAAGATGAATTATTTGAATTCATTCATCAAGGACAGAATAGTACTAAATAATGTTTTATTCAACAAGGGCAAAATGGTATTAAAGAATGAATTGGTGATTCATTCAATAAAGGCAAAATATTAGTATTTTAAAAGAAAGGTCTTGGAAGAAAAGTTACAAGAATCCAAAAGAAAGGCACGTTGAAAGATGATGGTAGCATGTGTCTAGAGTCAACATTTTGAAATGCATCATGAAGGCAACTCATCATGTCATAGGCTTCTTAGGCAAAAAGCTACATAATACCATTTGGTGTTTTGAAAGGGATTATAATATTAATATTAAAAAAGGCATCAACAAAGCATGTCTTAAATAAATGAATCACATGTCTTAAGGCAAGGTAAGAAGACCTCACGTGAAGCCTTCACATAGTCTTGAAGAAAGAATTGAAAAGAACATCACATGTCTTGCAAAGGCATTAAATGGAGGAAAGAGAAAAAGCTCACATGTGAAGCTTTATCAAGGCATTGAAGAAAGAGAAGGAAATTGACTCCACACAACATTCAAACCTTAAAACAAGGAAAGAATAGGACAACTCATGTCCCCAAATGCCAAGAAACCAACTACCTCGTACTAAAACATGGAAGACATATTTTCAAATGAACTGAATGGCATTTTCGTAATTATGAAGAAAAACCTTGGCATTTCTCAAATGGAGTTCCAAACGGTCATGAAATGCTTGGCTTATGAAATGAACATGACAAGAACTCTATAAATTGCAGCAAGCTGATCTTCTTCAACACACAACACACTTGCATAAAAAGATCAAACATCTTAAAGCTAATCAAGAGCAAAACACCCTCACTTCTTACTTTCTTTGATCCTACACTATATCTTTGTATATCCTTTGAGAAAGTATTAAGTATCAATCACTCTCTTATCACTTTGTAATTTCCCAGTGAGTTACACTTGGAAATATTCAGAAATTGATTGTAAGCTTGGTGAAGCTAAAGAATACACGAGTTGTAATCATCCTCGGGTTGAGGATTGATCCCTTTGAAAGTTAGTGAAATCTCACAAGGGTGTGAGGACTGGACGTAGCCATCTTTGGGTGAACCAGTATAAAAATTGTGTGTGTCTCTCTCTTACTCTACCTCTACTCTTTAGCTCAACTTAAATCTAACAAGCTTAAAATCTCATCCTCGAGCTACCCATCCTCAATGAGAGGATAGCTTTTCAAACACATAGAAATTATTTTTAAAACAGCAAAATCCCTATTCAACCCCCCCTTCTAGTGATATTTAGCTACATCAATTGGTATCAGAGCAAGGTTCTCTAAAAAATACACCTAACAGTGTAAGAGAAAAAGATCCAAAAAGAAAAATGTCAAAAGCTAAGTATATTCCTGAAGGAGGATCATCCAGTCGACCTCCCTACTTTGATGGTACTGATTACTATCACTGGAAAGGTAAGATGAGGCTATTTCTCATATCACAAGACATCAACATGTGGTCTGTGGTGGAAAATGGAGATCATGTCATTAGAACCAACAACGCAGATGCAACCTCCGATGAGAAACCTGAAGCACAATGGACGGCGGATGAAAATGCAAAGGTACTCCTAAACTCTAAAGCTCATTTATTTCTAACGTGTGCTTTGAGCAGGGAAGAATATGATAGAGTTGAAGAGTGCAAAAATGCTAAGGAGCTCTGGGATACTCTAAGAATCCATCATGAAGGATCAAACCATGTAAAAGAAGCAAGGATAGATATGGGAGTAAGAGAATTCGAACTATTCAAAATGAAGGAGGAGGAAACTATTGATGAAATGTTCTCAAGGTTAACAATCATATTAAACAACTTGAGATCTCTTGGAAAGGTATACTCCGTTCATGAAAGGATAAGAAAAATCCTAAGAAGTCTACCAAAAGAATGGAGGCATGTGGTAACTGCCATTACAGAAGCAAGAGATTTGACCAACATGAAATTAGAAGATTTGGTTGGAACTCTAAGAGCTCATGAACCATTGTTGTTGGCGGACAAACCAAACAAAAAGGGAAGAATGATTGCTCTAAAAACCAGCCAAACAGAAAGTTCATCTTCCAAGAAAAATGAAGATGGCATAACAAAGGAAAATGCTGAGTTTCCTCTGTCTGAAGATGAGGATGAACTCGCTCTGATTTCTAGAAGACTTCAGAGGATATTAAACAGAAGAGGACATAATAGAGGAGCATCTCAAAAAGAAAAGGTTGACAAAAGTCAAATAACTTGTTATGGATGCAACAAGATGGGACACTACAAAACTGAGTGTCCTCTCAACAAAAAGAATTCAAAAAAATTTTCATACAAAAACAAGTCCATGATGATTACTTGGGATGATAGTGATGAGTCATCCTCGGAGCAAGAAAAGGAAGAAGAAGCCAACCTTTGTCTCATGGCAAAACCAGAAAATGACAAGGTAAGTATTTCTGATCTATGTCCTAATTGTGAAAGTTTAGAAATTGAATTTGATAGCCTCTTAAATGACTCCTACACTTTATCTCAAACATGTAAATTTCAAAAAAACCAACTTGTTGAGATAAAGAGACAAAATGAGGAGCTTAGGAAAAAGAATGATGAATATGTTAAAATCATTCAAGATTTGCAACAATCTCAATTTCAAAATTCTGAGGAACAAAAATTTTTAAACATGAAAATAGTTGAAACTCATCCTCCTGACGAGGATGCAGAAAAGGAAATTTTGAAAACTGATAGGGAACTAAAAAATGATATTTCTAAATTTGTCAAATCTACTGAAACATTTCAAAAGATAATGGGGTCTCAATCTGGAATATTTGACAAGGCTGGTATTGGTTTTGAAAGCTCTCAAAAACAAAAATTATATGGAAACTTTTTCTTGCCAAAAAAACTAGAGGATAGGCCGAAATGCATGTTTTGCAAAAAATTTGGGCATACCTCCAAAATTTGTCATGCTAAGAGGAAAGCTTATAATGCAAAGTCAGCTTGCTCATTCTGTGGTAAACATGGACACCATGATTCTATTTGCTATCATAAAAGAAATGTCCTCAAAAGAGGAAAAACTAACCAACAAGGACCCAAAGCTATATGGGTACCTAAGTCTCTTTTAAACTCTAAAACAGGTTCATCATCTAATCAACAAAAGAAAGCCTTGGTACTTGGACAGTGGTTGCTCAAGGCATATGACGGGAGATAAGCACTGTTTCATATCATTAGAAATAAAGGATGGAGGATTGGTCACATTTGGTAATAATGATAAAGCTCAAATAAAAGGAATCGGTGTTATTGGTAAGAATAATTCTGCAAAAATTGAAATTGTTCAATATGTGGATGGCTTAAAACATAACTTGCTAAGCATTAGTCAATTATGTGATAGTGGTTATGAAGTTATCTTTAAGCCTACTCTATGTGAGGTTAAGCACTCATCCTCGGGTAGAGTTTTATTTTCCGGAATTAGAAAAAAGAATTTATATGAACTTTATCTTGATGATTTACCCACTGATTCTTGTTTTGTTTCTATTGAAAATGATAAATGGATTTGGCACAAACGAGCGGGTCACACAAGCTTAAACACTATTTCTAAATTAGCAAATTTAGAATTAATAAAAGGCCTTCCAAAAATTAATTTTGAAAAAGACAGTTTGTGAAGCTTGTGTAAAAGGAAAACAAGTCAAAAGTAGTTTTCACTCTAAAAACTTTGTTTCAACAAATCATCCTCTTGAACTTATTCACGTTGATCTTTTTGGTCCTATTAAAACTCCAAGTCTTAGTGGAAAAAGATATGGTTTTGTAATTGTTGATAATTTTTCTCGATTTACTTGGGTTTTATTTTTAAAACATAAAGATGAAGCCTTTGAGGCATTCCACCATTTCTGCAAAAAGACTCAAAATGAAAAAGGATCAAAAATAGTCTTGGTGAGAAGTGACCATGGAGGTGAATTTGAAAATGATTCTTTTAAAAATCTTTGTGAAGAAAATGGTATTTCACACAACTTTTCTTGTCCTAGAACTCCCCAACAAAATGGGGTTGTTGAAAGGAAAAATAGAACTTTACAAGAAATGGCTAGAACGATTTTAAATGAAGCCAACATTGAAAAATATTTTTGGGCCGAAGCCATCAACACTGCTTGTTATGTTTCAAATCGTACATCCATTAGAAAAAATTTAAACAAAACTCCATATGAATTATGGAAGGGGAGAAAGCCAAATATTTCCTATTTTCATATATTTGGGTGTTATTGCTACATTCTAAATAATAAAGAAAATTTGGGAAAGTTTGATCCAAAATCCGATAAAGGAATTTTTCTAGGATACTCCACAACGTCAAAAGGTTATAGAATATATAATCTTAGGACTCAAACTGTGGAGGAATCCATGCATGTTATTTTTGATGAATTTGATGACTTGTGTTTAGAAAAGTTGGATAAAAATGAAGAAGATGAACAGTCAACCTCTCAAGTACCCGGTCCTCGTGCAGAGGATGAGTCTGATCCAATCTCTCAACAACTTCCTAGGGGATGGAAAACAGTCACTCATCATCCTCCTGATCTAATCATTGGGAATACAGAGGATGGCGTTAGAACCAGAAATTCTCTAAGGGAAAGCTCTATCAACATGGCCACGATATCACAAGTTGAACCCAAAACGATTGATCAAGCTATTGGTGACAAATCATGGGTTGAAGCCATGATGGAAGAACTCTCTCAATTTGAAAGAAATAAGGTATGGAATCTTGTGCCTCATCCTCCGGATAAATCCATTATTGGGACTAAATGGATATTTAGAAATAAACTAAATGAGGATGGAGAAGTCATTAGAAATAAAGCAAGACTAGTGGCACAAGGGTACAATCAACAAGAAGGGATCGATTATGATGAAACGTTTGCACCCGTAGCAAGACTTGAAGCAATAAGAATCCTCTTAGCTTATGTTACTCATAAAGGTATAAAACTATTTCAAATGGATGTCAAAAGTGCCTTTTTGAATGGATTCTTAAATGAAGAAGTGTATGTTCATCAACCTCCCGGTTTTGAAGATATAAAGATGCCGAATCATGTGTTCAAACTTTCAAAAGCTCTCTACGGCTTAAAGCAAGCTCCTCGAGCTTGGTATGAGAGGTTAAGCTCTTTCCTAAAAGAAAATGGATTCATTAGGGGTCAAATTGATACAACTCTTTTCAAGAAGACTCATGAAAAGGATTTACTAATTGTTCAAATATATGTCGATGACATTATATTTGGTTCCACAAATGAAGAGATGTGTAAAGATTTCTCAAATCTCATGCAAAGTGAGTTTGAGATGAGTATGATGGGGGAATTGAAATTCTTCCTTGGACTACAAATCAAACAAAGAGAGGATGGCATATTCATATCTCAAGAAAAATACACCAAGGATCTACTCAACAAATACAAAATGAGTTCAGCCAAAAGCATGGGAACTCCTATGCATCCTTCCTCCATACTCCATAAAGATGATGAAGGAACTCCAATTTCCGAAAAGGAATACAGGGGGATGATAGGATCCTTGTTATATTTAACTGCAAGCCGACCAGACATAGTATTTGCAGTCGGTCTTTGTGCAAGATTTCAATCCTCTCCCAAAGAATCTCATCTCACAGCGGTAAAAAGGATCTTTAGATACCTTGTTGGCACTATAAATCTGGGAATATGGTACAAGAAGTGCTCTAATCTTGATCTTAAAGCCTATTGTGATGCAGACTACGCTGGAGACAAAGTTGAAAGAAAAAGCACAAGTGGGGCTTGCCAATTTCTTGGAAGATCACTAATAAGTTGGTCATGCAAAAAGCAAAGCACCATTGCCCTTTCAACCACTGAAGCCGAGTATGTATCAGCAGCTCAATGTTGCTCACAACTACTATGGATTAAAAGTCAACTTGAAGATTACTCACTAAGGTACACAAAAGTTCCCATCTTCTGTGATAATACAAGTGCAATAAATCTCTCTAAAAATCCTATTCAACATTCTAGATCTAAGCACATTGAAATTAAACATCATTTTATAAGAGATCATGTGCAAAAAGGGGATTTAGAACTGATTTTTATTGACACTGAAAATCAATTAGCAGATATTTTTACCAAACCTCTCCAAGAGGATCGGTTTAAACTCATCTTAGAAGAACTCTCCATCATAAATTTTCCAAAATAATTTAAATTTGTCATTTTTATTTTATTATTATCTTATTGTTTGGTTTTTATTATTTTTTAATTTTGTGTGATAAATATATGACAAATCTGATTCCTAAAATTAAAAAGGAGGACTTTATGCACTTTTAAGTGAAACTTCCTCTTGTTAAATCAATCAAAGGCCATGCGCATGCCTCCTTTTACCCATTGGTTAATCGGATGGCTCGTGATGAGTACTCCCCATCTCCCTAAATTGCGCAGACTGCATTCAATGCAGTCCATCATCATGCCTCATCAACGGCTCCCGTTTTTTCTCTCTCTCTCTCTCTCTCACGTTTCAACTCCATTCTCTCTCCATCAGTCAATCAGTTTTTTTCTTCTCCTCTCTCACACGTTTTCTTTTCCCACTTAATTCTCTCTCTCATTTAATTTTCGTTTCTCTTTCTTGTTATTATATTCAGATTTCTGTTTCTTTTCTTTATTAGTTTTCTTTAAATTCAATTTTCTTATTAAAACCCTTCCTTTTTTCGTTTTCTCTCTCCTGGTTATTATTCAAATTTCATTCTCTCTCCGTTTTATTAAAATATTTTTCATTTATTTCGTTTTTCCCTTTCTCTCTCCATTTTTAATATTTTCTCTCTCTGTGTTTAATTATCTTCTCTCTCTCTCTTCCATTCGTTTCTCTCTCCAAAATCATTCAGTCTTCTTTCTTCTTCCCTTCACGAATTTCATCTTACTCTGTGTAACTTTTCTCAACAACAATGGCACACATCAAAACTACTGCCAAGCGAAAAATGCGTCCATTTGATCCTGAAACTGATTCTGAAAATTACTCAAGCTCTAAATCCACTGGGCAAGAGACTATACAAAAATCTGAATCCCCTCCTAGGGCACCTCCTCAATCATCGTCTAAAACTCCAAAGAAGCCCTCAGAAACCAAACCTTCTGCCTCAACCAGACGGTCTTCCAGAATTCAATTTGGGGCTGTTCATTCAACCAAACCAATCACTGAAGACACCACTGTACATGTGATTGACGTGGATAATGCACCAGAAAATATCAATACTAAATCAGCCTCCAAACCATCCACTCCCAAAAGACCGAAAACTAAGTCGTCCGGTCAAGGTAAAAAAACTCCTAAAAAGGCTAGGTCATCCAAACCTACTCCTGTTCCTCTTTTTGAATCCAAGGATTCGGAGCTAAGTTACACCTCAAAATGGGTTCACAAATCTGTGGTTCATGGTAAGCACATTGATTTAATCAATCTGAAAAATGGTGGCTTTAATGTTGTTAAGATATTTGATAAGTTTGGCTGGACCTCATTCTTTAGAGTAAATGAACCGCAATACCCAAGGTTAGTAAAAGCCTTTTATGCTGCTTGCAATGGCTGTAAAGGAAGCACTGGTTTTAGCTTTGTACTTAAGGGAGTACATTTGGACGTAAACCCTACTTCTCTATGCAAAATCCTTAACATACAAGATGCTGGAGCACACTGTTTTGCTGAAACTTGGTATATGCAGTATATGGTCACTCGAAACTCTGTCCTTCAAAACATCCTGATAAATCCTCAGAAACCTCTCATAGTCTCAAACCTACCTCCCATGTGTCGGATTTATCACAACATTTGTGTTCACTCAATTGCTCCTCACGCTGGTAGTTATGAAAAAGTAACTGAACTTGACATTTTAATCCTTCATCATTTGTTAACTGGAACACCTCTTCATCTGGGTAATATCATCTTTAGCTATATGTTGAATGCTGCCATTATTGGTCGATCAGCTCCCTATGGGATGATGTTGACCAAAATATTTAAGTTCTTTAAGGTACCACTTGATGATGAAGAACGCATTCAGTGCAACAATTTCTTTTCTATGAAAAACATCAAACAAATGCGCATTAATCTGCCTGAGCAAAACCCCAACTCAAAGAAAGAAAAAGCTGCCTCACAGAAACAAAAATCTGCCTCTCCGTTATCTCAATCTCACACCCCTTCTTTCAACATTGCTGGCTCAACACTTCCTCAATCTCCACAAAACAGCAAGGACCCATCAACACATACTGTGAAAGATGGTGATGGTGAAGATTTGGCTTTTGATCTGAACGTATCCTACGATCATTATTCTTCCAAAAGTCCTCATAGGAACATGCATGCAAAAGAATCCACTTTACCATCTCAAGTAAGTCTGAACTCATCTCCGATTTCTCCAAATATTGCCTCCTCTAATTCTGATCCAAATTCACAAGAAAAATCCAAATCCCCTTTGGCCCCACATTCTGAAAATGTCTCAAAGGATAAGGCTAAAAGCTCAAAATCCAAAAGGGCTCGTGGTGATTCCACCATCAGCATGAAATCGGCAGGAACTAAAGGGTTCTTAAGCTACTCAAGACCATTCGGAAAGATCAAAAGAAATTGTTGGATAAATTTTCTAACTTTCAAAAAACCCTTAATCAGTTTGGACTCATTCTGGAATGGGTTACCAAACATTTGGGTTCATCGGCTGCTGAACGTGATCAACCTCCTACCCTACCAGCCAAGTTCTCTTTTGCTCCCAACTCTACATCTTCATCATCTGAAGATTACTCTTCCGCTGAATGACTCTGCTTTAGTTTATTCCATGCTTTTTGATGTTGACTTAATTCAGGGGGAGTCAGATTATGGTTTATATTTTGTCTTATGTTAGCTAACTCTTTGATAACATGCTTAAACTCATATTATGTTTTGCTTACTGTCGTTATGGTTGTTTAAACTCATCTGATGTTATGATTATTGTGTTTTGGCTGAATTATTATGATTGTTATGTTATGGCTGAATTCATGAACCTATGGTATGTTGCTTAAGCTGTTGGAATTCATTTTAGGTGTTTATGAATGTTCTATTTACCTCAATATTGCATAATTTCAAAAATTGCTTTTACTTGAATGTTAAAAGGGAAATTTTTTCAAAATTATCACTTGTATAATTGAGGGGGAGTTTAATTATTTCATTCTTACATAATACAAAAATCATAATCTAAAAGAATTTTGTCATCATCAAAAAGGGGGAGATTGTTGAGACAAAATCTCTCCAAATTGGTTTTAATGATAACAAAATTAATGAAAAGATTATGATTGTGTTTTAAAGACTAATCTATGCTCTTGAGTGTATTCACATAAGAAAAACAGGTTATTATTCATTAAGGAAGAAGAAGAAAATTCTAAGTTAAATGCTAAGTATTGAAAATGCTGAGGATGGCCTCTCAAGCTGCAGATCTGCATCCTCGCTGGTTTGAATTCATTCAACAAGGGGCTGAACAATATTAAAAGATGAATTATTTGAATTCATTCATCAAGGGCAGAATAGTACTAAAGAATGTTTTATTCAACAAGGGCAAAATGGTATTAAAGAATGAATTGGTGATTCATTCAATAAAGGCAAAATATTAGTATTTTAAAAGAAAGGTCTTGGAAGAAAAGTTACAAGAATCCAAAAGAAAGACACGTTGAAAGATGATGGTAGCATGTGTCTAGAGTCAACATTTTGAAATGCATCATGAAGGCAACTCATCATGTCATAGGCTTCTTAGGCAAAAAGCTACATAATACCATTTGGTATTTTGAAAGGGATTATAATATTAATATTCAAAAAGGCATCAACAAAGCATGTCTTAAATAAATGAATCACATGTCTTAAGGCAAGGCAAGAAGACCTCACGTGAAGCCTTGAAGAAAGAATTGAAAAGAACATCACATGTCTTGCAAAGGCATTAAATGGAGGAAAGAGAAAAAGCTCACATGTGAAGCTTTATCAAGGCATTGAAGAAAGAGAAGGAAATTGACTCCACACAACATTCAAACCTTAAAACAAGGAAAGAATAGGACAGCTCATGTCCCCAAATGCCAAGAAACCAACTACCTCGTACTAAAACATGGAAGACATATTTTCAAATGAACTGAATGGCATTTTCGTAATTATGAAGAAAAACTTTGGCATTTCTCAAATGGAGTTCCAAACGGTCATGAAATGCTTGGCTTATGAAATGAACATGACAAGAACTCTATAAATTGCAGCAAGCTGATCTTCTTCAACACACAACACACTTGCATAAAAAGATCAAACATCTTAAAGCTAATCAAGAGCAAAACACCCTCACTTCTTACTGTCTTTGATCCTACACTATATCTTTGTATATCCTTTGAGAAAGTATTAAGTATCAATCACTCTCTTATCACTTTGTAATTTCCCAGTGAGTTACACTTGGAAATATTCAGAAATTGATTGTAAGCTTGGTGAAGCTAAAGAATACACGAGTTGTAATCATCCTCGGGTTGAGGATTGATCCCTTTGAAAGTTAGTGAAATCTCACAAGGGTGTGAGGACTGGACGTAGCCATCTTTGGGTGAATCAGTATAAAAATTGTGTGTGTGTCTCTCTTACTCTACCTCTACTCTTTAGCTCAACTTAAATCTAACAAGCTTAAAATCTCATCCTCGAGCTACCCATCCTCAGTGAGAGGATAGCTTTTCAAACACATAGAAATTATTTTTAAAACAGCAAAATCTCTATTCAACCCCCCCTTCTAGTGATATTTAGCTACATCAGCAATAACTATTTTAAAATTAAACTATATTTGCAGAGATGCGAATTAAACAAAAAAATTTATGAAAATAAAATAAAAATATTATAAATACAAAGATTAAAAATATATTAAATCTATTTTTTTATATAAATTTTGAAGCATACCAAACTTACAAACATATGTCTTTATTATAGTTTTTATAATTTAATATCATAGAATATTGAATATATTTTTATTGTGATCCAATAATATAAATTTTGTTATTTCTCAATTTATTTTAATAAAAATATTAATAATGAGTTCGAATCTGAGTACTTAGATTCTCAAATGGTACACATACTTTTTTTTTTATAGAATCAAATGCTAAAATAAAATAATAAATTTATGAAATTTAGTAATTGAAAATGACAAGAATATGCTAACAATACACAATAAAAATTTCATAACTTAACCAGAAATAACTAATTCAAAATTTGAAGTATAACGAACAAACTAATTTATTTTATAAATAGTTAATGATTAAGAATACTGCAACAAAATCTACAAATTTTAATTTCATTCATTTAAAAAAAACATATTTATTAACATTTATACCGCTGAAGAAAACTTCTTCAAAAAGATGCCATCTCCACATCCACGGCCCACGGGCACATGCTTTTTTAGAATTTTTCTTATACTTGTTTTGTCATTATTTTTGGTAAAGTTTTACTTTATGTAGAAAAACAAATATACAGTTTATCATCATTCGATTTTTTAACGGTTCGTTTGATCTTAAAGAAAAATAAGTATTGAAATAACAAAATAATATTTAACACAAATAAAATAATATGAAATTGATTACAATATTCTTTTAAGATATGTATGATAAAATAAATATAGGTTTAATTATAATTTTGTCATTATATTTTTATCAAATCATGAAGTCAGTCTATCTGTTTTTAAATCTAATAATTTTGATATATAATTATGATTTTAAATTAAAAATAATTATGTAATATATATTTTAAACAATCTGACATGATATAAAATAATTCACCTAAAATTGTAATCAAACTCTTCAAA
>JBBPBT010000938.1:5470218-5481746 GCA_037974875.1 Cicer bijugum | reverse complement strand
TCGACTATTACAAATCAATAAAGTAATATTATAAGATAACTATATTTATAATACATAAAATATTACTTATAAAACTTATAAAATTATTTTACAATTTATAAATTATTTTTCAATTTGATAATAATTTATAATTTATATTATTATCAAATTATTTTATAAGTTATTTTATAATAAATTTATAAATTATTTTATAATATTATTAGTCATTTACCAATGGTAATAATTTATACTATTAGTCATTAAATTCAATTGAAAAAAATCACCTAATCACTCGTTTATTTATAATTATTGTGTATGAATGATGAATTTTATATATGACATAATAAGTGCATTTTATACAAAACATTTCAAGTTTTGTACAAATGATAATGGGTCTTATAGTGATCCTCAAGCCTCGATCATCAATCCAAGGATCAATATCCTCTCTTTCACCTGATGTCAAATATAAGCTTTATTTAGTCTTATATTTTGTTTTTAATTTTGATAGAGATATTTTGAAGTAGTTAATCTATTTTTCTTTGCAGGACACTGTTGTGTGTATTGAAGATTTTCTGTCCATAAAAGACTCCATGTGATTTTAGTGTTGTATCGCCAAATGATGATGTAGATTGTTCAAAGCCTTAGGAGTGTTGTATCGCCAAATGATGATGTAGATTGTTCAAAGCCAAAGAATGACGTGGTAATTCACATAATGTGGAAAAGATATTTGAACACGTAAAATGAAGATAGCTTCAGCTTCTCTCACCTCGGTACAAAATCCAATTTCAATAATAAGTATTATTATATTATCATATTGATTTTTAACTTTGTTTGTAGCATATGACCAATTCATTTCCGTATGCTATATTTAATTTCACATAATTGTTATTTTTATTGGAATGGTTGCCTTTATCATGTTCTTGAAATGGAGAATCACATAAGAATACTTTGGTTAGGGAAACATCGATCATTTGTGAAATATGATTTGCTTTCTCATTTATTCTTGAACAGCTCCCTAAGGTATGCCACTGAAACGTTTCACTGATCTGATTGAAAAATTTGAAACACATCATTTTGGAAACTCGGAAACTCGACATATATGTCTTTATCTTTGTTGTTATTTATTTTTAAATGTCTTAAACGTAATTAATTATATGAGTCATATTTTTTATTTTTTGATTATATAATGTAGCTCGTTTATATATGTAAAAAAAATAGTTATATAACCGCTGTTTAATATTTATGTTGTTGTATTATCAATTATTTGGAATAGCCACCAAGCCATTGCAACGATTTGGTTAAAACATGAACGGTAAATGTATATGTCTCTTCGCAAACAGTGGCAAAAGAAGAATTGCAACTCTTTCCCAAGTGACATTTTTTTCCTATAAATAGGGCCACTTTGGACAGAATGAAAACAAGAATTGCAACTCTTTCCCAAGTGACATTTTTTTCTTATAAATAGGGCCACTTTGGACAAAATGAAAACAACGAATTCAAGTAATTGCCATCCATTTTCTTTCACTCATTTTCATATACTAAGTCAACTTATTCTTTTCTAATGCATGAGAAAAGAATAGGTAACATTATTTTGTAACATACTATTGAGAGATATTCTTGGTGTGATAGTGCAAATCATATCAAGGTTTCCAAAGTACCCTGAAGGGGATTCGCTGGTAGTCTCATTTGATCCGATTGGTGGGGGTGAATCGAACCTAAAGGCTAGTGTAATAACACGCTTTGGAATTTGCTACATAGAATCTTCATCAACAACTTCACTATTAGTCTTGCAGCAATTGTCACCAACAAAGATTCAACAATCTTTAGGTTCGATTATACATTCAATCAATGGCTGCATCACTCAAAGAAATGACTTCTAATTTTGTGAAGTTGGAGAAATTCGATGGAGGAAATTTTATCCGTTGGCAGAAAAAGATGAAATTTCTCCTTACAACATTGAAGGTGGTGTATGTTCTGAACACTACAAGACCGCTGGAGAAGGAAGTGGAAACATTAGCAGAAACAAGAGAAAGACAGAAGTGAGACAATGATGACTATATATGCATGGGCCATATTCTTAACGGAATGTCTGACTCGTTGTTCGATATATATCAAAGCAGCACATCTGCAAAGGAACTATGGGAGAAATTAGAGTCAAGATATATGCAAGAAGACGCTACAAGTAAGAAGTTTCTTGTTTCTCAATTTAATAATTATAAAATGGTTGATAATAAATCAGTAGTGGAACAAATGCATGAGATTGGACGTATTCTTAATAACTATAAACAACATAAGATGCACATGGATGAAACCATTATTGTATCCTCCATAATGGACAAACTTCCACCTTCGTGGAAAGATTTCAAAAAATCTATGAAACATAAGAAAGAGGACATATCACTTGAGCAATTGGGTAATCACCTTCGTTTAGAAGAAGAGTATCGTAAACAAGAGGATACTAAAAACCAATTTTCTCATGAAAAGGTCCATGTAATGGAGGAAGGAAATTCAAGCAAATCTTTTAAGAAAAGAAATCGAGATTTTGATAAATCTCATGAAAAACACAATGGTATTAATGAACAACGAAAGAAAAGAAAATGATGTTGTTATCATAGTGGAAAACTAGGACACTTTAAAAATGAGTGCAGGTTCTTAAAAACGAAGAACAAAGAGAAGAATTCAAGTGCAACAAAAGATAATCTTGTTGCTGTCATTTCCGAACTCAACAAAATTGATAAAAATTCAAATTCATGTACTACTTGCAACAAAATTGAATGATATGATGAAATCAAATTTAATTTCGACTTTTGATAAAAATTCAAATTCATGTACTACTTGCATGCTAACTAAAATCACTAGACAACCTTTTAAAAGTGTTGAAAGAAGTTCTAAGGTATTAGATTTAATTCACTATGATGTATGTGATTTACATGGTTGGCCTACAATTGGTGGTAAAAAGTATTGTGTCACTTTTATTGATGATTACTCTAGATTTTGTTATGTTTATTTAATGCATTCTAAGAATGAAGTTTTAGACAAATTTAAAATATTTAAAGCACAAGTAGAACTTCAACATGAAACTTTTATTAAGTGTTTTAGAAGTGATAGGGGAGGAGAGTTCTATCATCCTGAGTATTTTGAGTCCACTGGTATTGTGCATCAAACAACTGCACCATATTCCCCAGAACAAAATGGAATTGCAGAAAGGAAAAATAGGGTATTAGAAGAAATGGTCAATGCTATGTTATCTTATTCTGGTTTATCTAAAGGTTATTGGGGTGAAGCCATGCTAACTACATGTTATTTACTAAATAGAGTTCCCAATAAAAGGAACAAGATAACCCCATATGAACTCTGGAAGAAAAGAAAACCCAATCTTAACTATATAAAAGTTTGGGGTTGTAGAACAATTGTTAAGGTTCCTGAACCAAAAAGAAAGAAATTGGGAGAAAGAGGAATTGAAAGTGTATTTCTGGGCTATGCTGAAAATAGCAAGGCCTATAGATTCATGGTTATTGAATCTAATGACTCATATCCTATTAACACAGTGAATGAGTCAAGAGATGCAATTTTTCAAGAAAATAGATTTAACTCAATTCCACATCCCAAGGAAATTGTATGTTCTAGTGTACAAAGTCTAGAAAATAATGTATCTAATAATGATACTTTGACATGTTCAGAACCCAGAAGAAGTAAAAGAGCCAGAAAAGAGAAAGATTATGGCCTAGACTTCTTTATGTTCCTTGTAGAAGGAACAAATGATTCCAGTAATAGTTATGGACCAATTTGTTACAATTTAGAAAGTGACCCAGACACATATGAAGAGGCAATAAAGTCTCAAGACTCTTCCTTTTGGAAAGAAGCCATCCAAGAGGAAATGGACTCAATTATGGGGAATAAAACTTGGAAATTAGTAGACCTCCCACCTGGATCCAAACCAATAGGTTGTAAATGGATCTTTAAGAAGAAAATAAAAGTTGATGGTACCATTGATAAATTCAAAGCTAGACTTGTTGCTAAAGGGTTTACACAAAAAGAAGGTATCGACTACTTTGATACTTATGCACCTGTTGCAAGAATTGCATCCATAAGAGTGCTTTTGGCACTAGCTTCCATCTATAAGTTTGTAATCCATCAAATGGATGTTAAAACTGCTTTCCTAAATGGAGAGTTAGATGAAGAGGTGTATATGAAACAACCTGAAGGATTTGTTATCAAAGGACAAGAACATAAAGTGTGTAAATTGATTAAATCCTTATACGGGTTAAAACAAGCACCCAAACAATGGCACCAAAAGTTTGATAAAGTTTTGCTTTCTAATGGATATAAAATAAATGAATATGACAAGTGTATTTATAGTAAATTTCATAATGGAAATGGTGTTATGATTTGTTTATATGTTGATGATATGTTAATCTTTGGCACCAATTTAAATGAGGTGGAGAAAACTAAAACTTTCTTATCAAAAAATTTTGATATGAAAGATTTAGGTGAAGCAGATGTAATTTTAGGAATTAAAATCATTAGAGATGAAGTAAATATTGGTTTATCTCAATCTCATTATATTGAGAAAGTACTAAAGAAATTTGATCAATTTAATTGCAAACCTGTTTCTACTCCATTTGATCAAAATGTTAGTTTACAACCACATAAAGGATGCCCTGTGGCACAACTAGATTATTCAAAGGTAATCGGATGCTTGATGTATGCCATGACCTGTACCAGACCTGACATAGCATATGTTGTAGGCAGGTTAAGTCGGTATACTAGCAATCCAAGTAAAGAACACTGGCACGCTGTTAATAGAGTATTAAAATATTTAAAAGGAACAATTAACTATAGTTTAATCTATAGTGGATATCCTTCAATTTTGGTAGGATATACAGATGCCAGTTGGGTAACTTATGTTGAGGATCATGCTTCCACAAGTGGATGGATCTTCAACCTTGGTGGAGGTGCAGTTTCTTGGGGATCAAAGAAACAAACTTGCATTGCCGACTCCACCATGGTTGCAGAGTTCATTGCCCTAGCTGCAGGTAGTAAAGAGGCAGAATGGCTAAGAAATTTGTTATATGAGATACCAATTTGGCCAAAGCCAATGGCACCAGTATCCATACATTGTGATAGTCAATCCACACTGTACAAAGCATACAGTCAATTATATAATGGAAAATCTAGACATATTGGTCTAAGACATAGCTATGTAAAGGATTTGATTTTAAATGGAGTAATATCCATAGTGTTCGTAAGAACTGAAAAGAATTTTGCAAATCCTTTGACGAAAGGTCTGACAAGGGACATGGTGTTGAAGACATCATTGGGGATGGGACTCAAGCCCATATCTAATTAATCATCAATGGTGGAAAGTCGACTCACACTTGAGTAACATCAAGTCTTGAGTTTAATGATAAAGTACACTATTAGAATGATTGCAAGTACTTGAATATAGATACATCCCAAAGATTGAAAGTACTTGGACCATAAGTGTAAAGTTGGAAGGTTGAGTTTTACTCTTAATAGACATATAGCATAATTTTGCTGAAATACATATTATGGGTGTATTTCTGATATAGTCTACCTATGTGAGGATGAAGTGAGGCCGCTTCGAAGAGTTAAAGGGCTTGACTCTTAAATTCTCATGAAAAGGGTACATGACACAAGGCCTTAACAAATGTGTCATCTTTATAATTCTTTCAATAGTATCGAGATTTCATGTGTAAGTTGTGCACACTTGTTCTAATGAATAACTGGTTCAAAGCTTGTCTACCAATCTATTCGGGATAAGTGGAACCCATAGCTTACTAAGTACTGGTTCAAATCGTAAGATACCATTATCTGAAACCATGATATTTCCAAAATTATGGGACTAAGTATATTTTGAAAATGGTGGGGGATTGTGAGATATTTCCAAAATATTGGTAATATATGTATTTATAATAGGTTATACATTACATGTTACTGTTGTTGGTGTAGTAGTTGTTTCCATTGTGTCCTAATGTTGGAACCCGAGTTCGAATCTGCGCTTCCTATTTATTTTTGGTATGCTGTTTCTGCAACTCTTTCCCAAGTGACATTTTTTTCCTATAAATAGGGCCACTTTGGACAGAATGAAAACAACGAATTCAAGTAATTGTCATCCATTTTCTTCCACTCATTTTCATAACATTATTTTGTAACATACTATTGAGAGATATTCTTGGTGTGATAGTGCAAATCATATCAAGGTTTCCAAAGTACCCTGAAGGGGATTCGCTGGTAGTCTCATTTGCATCTGATTGGTGGGGGCGAATCGAACCTAAAGGCTAGTGTAACAACACACTTTGGAATTTGCTACATAGAATCTTCATCAACAACTTCACTATTAGAGTCTTGCAGCAATTGTCACCAACAAAGATCCAATGTCATTTGTGAAATATGGTTTTGTTTTTCATGTATTCTTGGGGCAGCTCTCTAAGCTATGCCCATTGAAACGTTTCACTGATATTAGTAATTTGATTGAAAATTTGAAACACATCGTTGATCCTTCTGAAAAGTCAGATATGCAAGACATAGATGTCTTAATCTTTGTTGTTATTTATCTTTAAATGTCTTAAATGTAATTAATTATATGAGTCATATTTTTTATTTTTTGATTATATAATGTAACTTCTTTATATATGTAAAAAAAAATTAGTTATATAATCCTGTTTAATATTTATGTATAATACAAACTAATGTTATTCATATACTTGCTATGTGAAAACTTTCTTAAAAACCCTAAAAAATTCTAACACCCTTCCAAAAACGGATGCAATGTCAAAATTACCCATCTCTTCTCTTCTGCTGCCCGATGATCCTGAATCCCTTAAGTCAGTCCAAATTACCACATCCTCCTAAAATCATATCTGCTTGTAACAACCTAACAACTTTTATAGATAAGATAAAAAATTTATGAAAAGAACAAATTTCAAATACTTTTTTTCACACACGTTAATTTTTAATAATTTAATAATCTTCCACAACTTTATAAGAATAAAACCATTACTAAAGTACACCTTTATTAACAAAAGAAAAATGATTTAAACAACTAAGATAGGAAAGATATAATTCAACAAAAAATAATTTTTTGAGTTTAATTTCAGATAGCCTTTTAGTTTTTTATATTTTTTCTTTAAGTTGGTCTTTTATTAAATTTTAAGTGACAATTTGATATTTTATGTTTTAAAATATTAATAATGTTTTTTTTTTACAAAAATTCAAAAAATCATCAAATATTTCAAATAAAATCCTTAAAATTCATTATCATCTTCAATAAAATACAAATTTAATCAAATTCATAACTTAAATTTTGAAATAAATTCATATTTTCATTCATTATTTGATGTCGTTGGAGATGAAAATATCAATGTATTTAAATATTTGAGTTATAGATTTGATAAAATCTGCATTATATTAAAGATTATTATTAATTTTACGAGTTTTGGTTGAAAATTTTAATGATTTTTTTTTTAATTTTTGTAAAATAAAAGATAATATTGTTGGAATTTTAAAACATAAAATATCAAATTGTCACTTAAAATTAAAATAAAAGATCCACTTGAAGACAAAAAAAGATAAAAAACTAAAACGTTAACTGAAATTAAGTTAAGGGACATATGTAATTTAGCGAATAATTTTATATAATCATTTAGTAAGAAATTATCAATAAATTATCATTAAATTATTAAGCATTAATTGAAGATGATGTGCGGTATCCGGTGGATGAGCTTCCAATCTAGGTCGTTCAGGTGAAATCCACCGTCCATCACAATTCTCACTATCCCTTTATTCTCATCTTGTCGCCAACGCGGAAGTACACCATACTCACTCCGTAGAAAATCACAGCTCTTATTAACAAACACAATATCCCTTTCCGATACCAATCTAAACTTTTTCTCTTTACCGTGATACCCATCCATCAAATGCAAAAGTACCTCTGTGCACAACCTATATCACCATTTTCCTTCAAAAAAGGACTTTTCCTATGATCCAAAGCCATTTCAGTTCCAACGTGTGCACAGCTCCAAGGAAAAGACAAAGTATCTTCTATATATTTTTGAAATTTTCATTTTTCATTAGTTAATATCCCTAGCATGGTTGGAATCATATATTGAATATTTACTATTCTCAAAACTTTAACACCAAGTTCCTCACACATTTCTTTAAATTTTTAATTCCCAACCATGGGGCCCGCAGAGGAATAAATTGTTACTAAGATGTTAATTTTATTGTTACCATTATTAACAGCGTTAACTTTTAATTCGGTTATGTTGTAAGTGTTTAATATGTCTAAAATATGATGTGGATTTGTTCGTCTTAATACATAGTATTAAATGAGATGCATTATTTTTTAGAGTACTTGTTCCCGAACTGAGAATGAATAATATGTACAAAATACTAAATTTATAGTTTAATAAACAAATGCTGATATTTTTAGCTTGAATATGAATCCCTCTACTTGAATCCTTCTCAAATTATCTCACATATACTTATTATTTGTGTTAATACTATTTAAATGAAAATCTATAAGGTATGTCCCAAATTATATAATAATATTATATAAATATTATGTATCAAACATAAATATAAAATAATATTTATATGTAAAAATAAATATTTATAAGAAAAATACAAATATAAAATAAAATGTGTAAACCAATTCAAAAAGCAATACAACATAATAATAGAAGTTTTAGGAGTTTATGTCGATAAGAAAAGGTTTACATGGGTTAATGGAACTAAATTCAATGATATGCCAACTCTAAATCATTTTCTCTTAAATCATATATTACCATTAGCTTCATCTTAATAATGCTTTAAGTACCTCAAAAAATGATATTAAATTTGTAAAAATGACTTTGAGTACTATATATAAACATAAATAAAAACAATCGGCTTTTAAACATTTCCATTACGAATGTATTATGTTTGTAGAATATACTTTGATTATATTTCATATATATGTTTAAGATATTTAATTAGTTTTGGTATAAAAAACAGTAATGCATAAAGTTCAATAATTTGACAAAATTCACAGTTTTCTTAATAAAGACTTTTAAAAGCGTTTTTTTAGTAATGTAAGAATATTAAAAGATTTTCTTATTACATTAACACTTTCCTCTTTTCTTTAGAAAATAATATTACATTTAAGAGTATTAAAATTTTGAATTACACTCTTAATTAACATGCATTAAATATTTTCAAAACCCTTCGAAACCCTATCGGTTGCGATGTCAAAATCAGGTCTCCCTTCCGACGACTCTTCTGCTGATGATTCTGAATCCTTTCGTCCAATTTACGACAACGTCATCCCAGACCAATGGTGCTGATTCTTTTCAAAACACTTCCAAAATCCTTCGAAACCCTATCGGTTGCGATGTCAAAATCAGGTCTCCCTTCCGACGACTCTTCTGCTGATGATTCTGAATCCGACAACGTCGTCATCCCGCACCAATGGTGCTGATACTTAAGCCTCCATCATCAATGCAAGACCAAAACCCTTCGAAAGCACCATTGGTCTGGGAATGACGATGTCGTAAGTTGGACGAAAGGGATGCAGAATCATTAATGCAAGGACCAATATTCTCTCTCACCTCGACGTCAAACGTAAGTTTTATCTTATTTTGTTTTATATTTTGTTTTTTATTTTGATAGAGATATTTTGAAGGTTAATATATTTTGTTTTGCAGGACACCATATGGTTTTTCTATTGAAGATTTTCTGTTTGAAAAGACTCCATAGGGTTTTGGGAGTGTTGTATTATTATATTATTCGGTTGATTTTTAATTTTTTTTTAGTATATGACCAATTCATTTCATTTTGTCTGTTACATTTGATTTTCGAATGGTTGTTGCCCTTATCATGTTGCTGAAATGGAGGATCACACACAAGAATACTGATGCAATGGATAACATTTTTGTGAAATATGGTTTGTTTTCTCATGGATTCTTGATCAGCTCCCCTAAGCTATGTAACATTTCACTGATGAAAAATTTGAAACGCATCTATGTGTTTTTCTCTACTGCAGATCCTGAGAAAGAATCACCCCTTGCTAGAGCAAACACCATCTTGTCTATTTTATGCTGGTGCACTTTTAACATTTGAGGCAATAAGTTACGCTGTCAAATTTGCTAAAGTGTGGGTTCCATTTTTCCGGAAACATGCTATAGAACCTAGAAATCCAGATTCATATTTCAATTTAAAGTGCAGTTCTTCCAAAGGCAAAGACAATGTGAATCCTGGTTTTGTGAAGGACCGTAAAATGGTGAAGCATGTGTATAAGAACTTCAAATACAAAATCAACTCTTTGCCTGAATATATCCGTAGAAGGTCAGATGTTTTTCATGAAAAAGAGGTAGTCAATGCCATGAAACTTCAGAGACAAAATTTGGAAAATGAGGATACTGTAGAAATTTCGATGGCTGATGGATCGCACTGGCCCGGAACATGGTTGAATGCTTCACCTGAGCACTCAAGTGGTGACCATGCTGGCATAGTTCAGGTACTAGGTAGCAATCTTTTAAAATTGTTGTTTTGTTGCTCAATGAAATAAAAAAAATTGATGTCATACTGGAATCTCAGTTGCGTAGACTTATTTGATGTAATAATATGTTGCAGGTGATGTTGAAACCTCCAAGTGATGAACCTCAACTTGGAAGTGCCAATGATACAATCGTTTTGACACGACTGGTGTATGTTTCCAGAGAGAAACGTCCCAACTATGTCCACAACAAGAAAGTTGGAGCCATGAATGCATTGGTTAGAGTCTCAGCCATTATGTCCAATGGTCCTTTCATACTCAATCTTGACTGTGACCACTATATCTACAACTCCAAGGCAATGAGGGAAGGCATGTGCTTTATGATGGATCGTGGTGGTGACCGCCTTTGCTATGTTCAGTTCCCTCAAAGGTTTGAGGGGATTATGGATGGCAATTAGACTCAGATCTAGTGGGTACCCGCAAAAAAAACCCACAATAGGTAGGGTAAAAACCCGTATAATGGGTATGGATACCGGGATGGGTAATTACCCGCAAAATTAAACGGGTATGGGTACAGGTACTGGTACTATAGTACCCACCCCGCACCCGCACCCGCATTTATATAAATATATTATTTATTTATTTATTTATTATATTAATATTTAGTTTAATTAATTGTTTTCCTTTATGTTTTAATATTTATTAATATCATTGGACCATTACAATATTTATAATCAAATCAAAAGATAAACGTTTGCAAACTTTTTAAGAATTTGATTATGATGAATAGTTAAATAATTGTGACTTTATAACTAAGAATTATATAATTGTGTCTTTATAATTATACTTGCAACTTATAAATTATTTTTACTGATTTCAAATAATATTGTTGTAAGACTTGCAACTTCATAAAATATTATTATGGATATTTGAATGTGTATTGTAACAAGTGTTCACTTGAAATGTTTTGAGTTATAAAATATTTTGGTTTATAATATTTTATAATTTAATTTATGATATTTGTATAATTTTTAAATGGGTAAATACACAT
>JBBPBT010000938.1:5458531-5469890 GCA_037974875.1 Cicer bijugum | reverse complement strand
TTTTTTCCCTGATTTGGTCATTTATTTTAATTTTAAGTGACAATTTGATCTTTTATGTTTTAAAATATCAACAATTTTATTCTTATTTTTGCAAAATTTCAAAAAATTCAACAAAAATTTCAAACAAAACACATAAAATTAATTATCATCCTCAATATAATGCAATTTCATCAAATTTATAACTTAAATATTTAAATAAACTCATATTTTTATCTCTAACAAAATCAAATAAAAAATGACACATGAGCTTATTTGAAGATTTGAGTTATAAATTTGATAAAGTTTATTTTATATTAAAGAATATAACTAAATTTATGAGTTTTATTTGAAAATTTTGATGAATGTTTGAATTTTTGTAAAAAAAAGATAACATTGTTAACATTTTAAAACATAAAAGATTGAATTGTCACTTAAAATTAAAATAAAGGACTAAATCGGGAAGAAAAAAAATAAAGGACTAAAACGTTAACTGAAATTAAGTTAAGAGACTATAGGTGGTATTTACACTTTTTAAATTTAATCACAAAATAATATTTATTTATTGATTTATTTTAGTTAAAGTGTGGGTAATGGGTATGGATACGGGCACTTAGTACCCAGAGGGTAAGGGTACAAATATTAAAGTTGATACCCAAGAGGGTACGGGCACAGGTATGGGTATTTTTTTAAATTGCGGGTATGGGTACGGGTACTATAGTACCCTACCCATTGCCATCCCTAGAGGGGATTGATCCCTCTGACAGATATGCTAATCACAACACTGTCTTTTTTGATGTTAACATGCGAGCTCTTGATGGACTGCAAGGGCCAATCTATGTAGGAACTGGTTGTCTATTTAGAAGGGTCGCCCTTTATGGTTTTGACCCTCCACGATCCAAAGAATACCACGGATCGTGGTTTTGTTATTGCTTTTGGCGGAACAGTAAGAAGGATTCATTGGAAGAGAATTGTTCATCAAATAGTTCTGATAATGAAGAGATAAACCTTTCATGCTCCCCTAAGAAATTTGGTAACTCAAGCCTCCTTATTGACTCGATCCCAGTGGCAGAGTTCCAAGGTAGGCCACTTGCTGATCAACATGTTGTGAAACGTGGTCGCCGTCCTGGTGCTCACACCATACCGTGTGATTCTCTTGATGCATCGATGGTTGCAGAAGCTGTCAGCTTGATCTCATGCTGGTATGAGGACAAGACTGAATGGGGTCGAATGGTTGGATGGATCTATGGATCAGTTACTGAAGATGTTGTCACTGGCTATAGAATGCATAACAGAGGATGGAAATCTGTTTATTGTATGATGGAACCTGATGCCTTCCGTGGAACTGCTCCTATCAATCTCACCGATAGGCTTCAACAGGTTCTTAGATGGACCACTGGTTCTGTTGAGATATTCTTCTCCAGAAATAATCCATTGTTTGCGAGCTCAAAAATGAAAATCCTTCAAAGGATCGCATACCTTAACGTTGGGATTTACCCGTTCACTTCGTTTTTCCTTATTGTCTACTGCTTTCTTCCAGCTCTCTCCCTCTTTTCAAGACAATTCATCGTTGAAACACTTGATGTCAATTTTCTTGCTTACCTTTTGGCTATTACCGTGAATCTATGCATTCTCGCTGCGCTTGAGATTAAGTGGTCAGGAATTGAGCTGGAAGAATGGTGGAGAAATGAGCAGTTTTGGTTGATCGGAGGTACAAGTGCTCATCTGGCTGCTGTGCTACAAGGTTTACTTAAAGTTCTTACAGGTAAGCAAATCACATTTACATTGACTTCGAAATCTGGTGGTGATGCTTTGGATGATAAGTTTGCTGATCTTTATGCTGTGAAATGGTCATACCTTATTGAAGAAAGTAAAAGACAAAATACTTTCATGTGTTATTACTACAGCCCTAAGCTGTTTATATAGGAAAAGAAATAACAATAGTAATTCTGAGTAATAGTGACAGAATAAAAATAAACATAATAATATAAAATAAAAGAGAATAAAATCTTATTTCTTTTTTATTCTTGAACACCCCCCCTCAAGTTGGTGCATAGATATCTGTCATGCCCAACTTGGCTATCAGTCGCTCAAAATTGGGTCTTGCCAAACTTTTTGTCAAGATATCAGCAGTTTGCTGATTGGAAGTCACAAATGGTAGGCATATAACTCCAGCATCAATTTTTTCTTTTATGAAATGGCGGTCAATCTCAATATGCTTGGTTCTACCATGTTGTACAGGGTTGTGAGCTATGCTTATTGCTGCTTTGCTATCACATAACAATTTTAAGGGTGAGTCAACTTTCATTTTCAGTTCGCCCAAGAGTTTACGAATCC
This sequence comes from Cicer bijugum, assembly GCA_037974875.1. Lineage (NCBI taxonomy): Eukaryota > Viridiplantae > Streptophyta > Magnoliopsida > Fabales > Fabaceae > Cicer > Cicer bijugum. Next base: position 5,467,577 of record JBBPBT010000938.1, on the reverse strand, counting down.
ATAAAAGTTCACAAATTCCTTGAGCCATTGCTCTGAATTCAGCTTCTGCACTGCTTCGAGCGACAACTCCTTGTTTCTTACTTCTCCAAGTAACTAAATTTCCCCAAACATAGGCACAATATTCGGTGGTGGATTTTCTATCAGTAATTGATCCTGCCCAATCAACATCTGTAAATATATAGACTTCTCTGTCATTAGTTTTCTTGAAGTACAAACCCTTTCCAGGATTGGATTTCAAGTACCTTAAGATTCGATAAACTGCCTCCAAGTGTTCTTCATAGGGAGAATGCATGAATTGACTTACAACACTCACAGAGAAAGCGATGTCAGGTCTAGTGTGGGATAGATAAATAAGTTTGCCGACTAATCTCTGGTATCTTCCAATCTCTACATGAACAGTGCCTTTCTCCCAAAGTTTAGCATTTAAATCCATAGGAGTATCTGCTGGTCTACACCCACTCATCCCAGTTTCTTCCAAGAGATCTAAGATGTATTTTCTTTGAGAAACAACAATTCCCTTCTTTGAGCGAGCAACTTCCATACCAAGAAAGTATTTAAGCGCACCTAAATCTTTGATCTCAAATTCTTTTTTCAAATTTTTCTTCAATCTTTCTATCTCAACAATGTCATCTCCTGTGAGAATAATATCATCTACATATACAATTAGGATTGCAATTTTACCAACATCAGAGAACTTCATGAACAGAGTATGGTCTGATTGTCCCTGCATATATCCTTGCCTTTTAACCGACTGAGTGAATTTCTCAAACCAAGCCCTTGGAGATTGCTTGAGACCATAAAGGGATTTTTGTAGTTTGCACACGTTTGAACCAAATTTATCTTCAAAGCCAGGTGGGCTATCCATGTATACTTCCTCCTCCAAATCACCATTCAGAAAAGAATTCTTTACATCAAGTTGGTTAAGAGACCAATCTAAATTCACTGCCAAGGACAAGAGAACTCTAATAGTGTTTAATTTGGCAACGGGAGCAAAAGTCTCTGAGTAATCAATGTCATATGTTTGAGTAAACCCTTTAGCAACCAAGTGTGCCTTGTATCTTTCAACTGTGTTATCAGAATTATATTTCACAGTAAATACCCATTTACAGCCAACAGTATTCTTTCCAGTAGGTAACGTCATGACTCTCCAAGTTTGATTCTTCTCAAGAGCTCTCATCTCCTCAAGAACAACTTCCTTCCACTTTGGAATTTTTAGAGCCTCCTGTATATTTTTTGGAATTTCTACAGTAGACAACTTAGAGGTAAATGCAGCAAATGAAGAAGAAAATTTTGAGTATGACACATAATTAGACATAGGATATTTAGTGCATGATCTAATAGGTTTTCTAATTGCAATAGGAAGGTCTATATCAGGATACTCGACATGACTCTTAAGAATAGAAGAAGACTTACCTGTATCAAGATGATGTGTTGGATTATCTATTGGTTCAGAATCTTGGAAGGGTCGGAGAATGGGTCCTTCATTTCTCTGTTTATGGTTTCTTCTTTCAAAGACATTTCCCTTCCAAGTATGGCCAATTGTAGTACACCTGCTTTGTGTCTCTTTATCTGAATCTTTATGTTGTGGCATTTCAGATGGTCCTTCATTATTATTGAGATCAAGAATTTTATCATTGTGATTTTGATTTGAAATTGTCGCCCCCGAATCTGTCGAAACCTCATTCATAAGTGGATTGAGTTCCAATATAGATTCTTGGGCATTTTCTTTTGGTGCATCAATATAAGTCTCAGAATTTTGTGACAACACTATATCACTTAAAGTAATGATGTTTTCAAAAGTAAAAGATGAATCTTCCTTAAAATTTCCCCCCCTGAAGATGAATGTCAGAAAAAAATGGTTGATTTTCAACAAAAGTAACATCCATGGTTATAAAAATTCTTTTTGATTTTGGTTCAAAACACCGATACCCCTTCTGAGTTGGAGAGTAACCTGTAAACACACATTTTATTGCTCGTGGATCGAGTTTGTCAAGGTGTTTATGTTCATGAACAAAAGTAGTGCAACCAAAAACTTTTAGTGGCAAATCAGCAGAGACATTAGTTAAAGGAAAATAATTTCGAAAAACATCAAGAGGTGTACGAAAATCTAAAACTTTAGATGACATTCGATTAATTAAATATGATGCAGTTAAAACAGCTTCACCCCACAAATATTTTGGAACCTTATTTGCAAATAGTAAAGCTCTAGCAACCTCAAGAAGATGCATATTCTTTCTCTCTGCAATTCCATTTTGTTGGGGTGTATTAACACAAGAACTTTGATGAATAACCCCATTTGCAAGAAAAAAATCAAACAAAAGTATATTAAAATATTCTTTACCATTGTCACTTCTGAAGACTTGAATATTTGTTTGGTATTGAGTGTGCACCATTTTAAAGAAATTTTTGACAACCTGTCCAACTTCTGATTTTTCTTTCAATAAATAAACCCAACAAATTCTAGTATGATCATCAATAAAAGTTATAAACCATTTTTTATTAGAAAAGGTGTTTATTCTATTAGGACCCCAAACATCACTATGAATAACTGCAAACGGTTTTGATTGTTTATATGGTTGTGTAGAAAAAGAAGAACGGTGATGTTTAGCAAATTCACAAGTTTCACAATGAAATAAAGACAGATCCTTCTTAGAAAATAACTTAGGAAATAAATGTTTCAAATACAGAAAACTAGGATGTCCTAACTGTAAATGCCATAACATAATATCATCATTATTAGAAGAAACAAAAATAGATTCAAAGAAGGTACTTGTTTTTTGTTGGTCTTTGAAATCGAGTCCATTGTCAAGATAATAGAGTCCTCCACTCTCCTTAGTATTGGCAATCATCTTCCCCGTGCTCAAATCCTTAAAAGTGCAATGAGAATAAAAGAAGTTAGCTTGACAATTTATATCCTTTGTTAATTTAGTAATGGACAACAGATTACATGATAAATTAGGAACGTGTAAGACATCTTTTAAGGTTAACTTAGGTGACAAAATAACAGAACCTTTCCCTACAATGGCTGAAAGAGAGCCATCTGCAATTTTAATTTTGTGGTTACCTGCACAAGGACTATAAGAAGAAAATAGACTCGACTCCCCAGTCATATGATCAGTAGCACCAGAATCGATAATCCAAGTATGGCTGGGAGTGACACTAAGTAGAGCAGTATTTGGAAAATTACCTCTTTGAGCTATAGAGCAAGAAGAAGTTTGAGACTCAAGAAGTTTGTACAATTGATCTAACTGTTCCTTTGTGAAAGGAGATGGGCTTGAAGGAGACTGCTTCTCTTGATCAGATGTACCAGCTTGGAGCGCATGACCTTCGTTTCTTTCTTTTTTCTTCCAATTTAGAGGTTTTCCATGGAGCTTCCAACATGTATCACGTGTGTGCCCTAGACGTTTGCAATGTTCGCACCATGGTTTCTTGCCAACGCTCTTCCCGTCTTCATTCTTAGTGAATAGGGCAGAGCTTTCAACCTCACCAACAGAAGGTGACTTACCCATCATAACACCTTGTCTCGCCTCTTCTCTTCTAACTTCTGAGAACGCTTCCCGAAGTGATGGCAATGGGATCTTTCCCAATATTCTGCCTCGGACTTCATCAAGCCGCTTATTAAGCCCAACCAAGAACATGAATACACGGTCGTTCTCCCGTCTCTTAAGAAACAAAACACTATCCTCACAACACTTCCAATGATCATCATAACATAGATCCAATTCTTGCCATAGTGTCATCAACTCATTATAATAGGTAGTGACATCTCTATCTCCTTGTTTGGCATGCCACAATCGTGATTTGAGATCGAAAATTTGAGAAGAATTATGGACATCCGAATATGTTTCTTTGACAGCCTCCCAAACTTCCTTCGTAGTAGGCAAAAACATAAAAGGTTTTTTGATTGTTGATTCCATATTACTAAGCAGCCAAACAATAATAACAGAGTTCTCAGATTTCCAAAACCTGTAATTCGGATCAGTTGTGGCAGACATTTGCACCTCTCCTGTTAGGAAACCAAATCTGCCCTTACCATCTAAAATCAATCTTGTGGTTTGGGACCATTCAACATAATTTTTTCCGTTTAGTTGCTGGATTTCAACCTTGAGGGCATTAGAAGTTCCCTCATGGCCAAAAAAGTTGTTGGAAAAACTATTCTGGCTGCCTGGGCCGCTGCCATTGCCGACTGTGCCGCTGCCATTGCCGCCTGGGCCGCTGCCATCTGTGCCATTGCTTCTGCCGCCTGGGGTGTTGCCTAAATTGTCGGCGTTGTTGAATACTTCTGAGTTTTTACCCAAACTGTCGTTGTTGTCGCCGCTACCCATGAGGGCTACCTTCCATGGGGTACTGTGTGTCATAGCTCAGTTGGTTGGAGCGCCAAACCCTAATGGGTTGTGGAAAGGTTTACAGAACCCTTACCAGAGCTCTGATACCATGAAGAAAGTAAAAGACAAAATATTTTCATGTTTTATTACTACAGCCCTAAGCTGTTTATATAGGAAAAGAAATAACAATAGTAATTCTGAGTAATAGTGACAGAATAAAAATAAACATAATAATATAAAATAAAAGAGAATAAAATCTGATTTCTTTTTTATTCTTCAACACTTATGATTCCACCAATCACAATTATGATGGTTAACATAATAGCAATAGCTGTTGGGGTTTGCAGAACCATTTACAGTACAGTACCTCAGTGGAGCCGTTTACTAGGTGGTGTTTTCTTCAGCTTTTGGTTTTTGAGTCATCTATACCCTTTTGCAAAAGGTTTATTCAGAAGAAGAGAGAAGACAGCTACGGTTGTTTTTTTATGGTCAGGTCTAATAGCAATCATAATATCACTCCTTTGGGTGGCTAAATATAAGCCAGCTGGTATTGACCAAATAGGTGGTTTGTTCGTGTTACCATGATGCTTTGGTAAGTTCATTCCTATGAGTTTACAAACTTTGTTCTTTTTTCCCTGGAGTTTACAACTTAGTGGTTTAACAGGGAATGGACATAAATTTACTCTGTTTAATGTTTATAGTAACAACTTAGTGGTATAGCAGGGAATGGACATAAATTTACACTGTTTAGTCTTTAGCGTGCTTGTGAATTTTAGTCTCAAAGTTGTTTGACGGTGAGACAATGTCTGAGGAATATTAGCTTACTACTGACTTATGTGTTTGGTATTCTTTTACAATCTGTCTTCTCATGCAAACTCAATTAAGAAATAAAAAGAAAGTGATAATTACCAAACCAGGTCCAGTGTCTCATTCCTGTATTAAATCTACTGAAGAATAAGATGGACTTACTTGTTCCTCAAGCTCCTGCAGATAAGATGCTTTCATTGCTATCCTATTTCTCAGCCCAAGGCGCTCCAGTCTGTTGATTCTAAATTAGGAGTAAAAATGTTACTTTGTTGTATTTAAGGATTACCAACGACCTCGTTACAGGTCAAGCAAAAGACACATGGTGATATAAAGTTACATCTCAAGATTGTAGGCAAACCTTTAGCTCTTCGATATCATTCAGACTAGGACGAGGAAGACCCTTCCCTTTGTATTTCCTTTTTATCCTTAGAAGTAGTAACATCCATTGCCATAAGAACATTTAGAGCATCATAGACCCTTCGACGAATGTTTTTTTCGTCATATTGTTGCTGATAATTATTCATTCCCCACAACAAGTAAGTCCATAATACTTATGCATCTGGAATATCTGAAAAGCAAATAATATTAAAAACATTTGTGAAGGATAGAACCTTATTAGGGGAAAAAATACTATTAAGCAACTCCAGCCACGAGTTCATCTGCCACCTACAATATAAAAATAATCACATTAAACTCAACACAATAAATTAATAAAACATGAAAGCTAACTAGTAGACTGAGATAGACTACGGATGAATGATTAAAATAGTTGGCAAAAAAAATATTTTAAATATAACTGGATACAAAGTTTGTCCTATGATAAATATTTGTTCTGAGCATGTAAATTCCAAACGATATTAAAATTGATTTTGAAGGAGATAAATCCTTATCATGGGACAAAACTATTGATTGGATAATCAAATTCAGCCACAAGTTCATCTCCCTCCTACAATAAAATAAAAGTCACGTTAAAGTCAAGAATAAAACAGGAATGTAAGTATCACCAAAAAATTGTATTAGATTCGTGCACCGTTCACTTTGGGAAAAGCAACTACTTATAAAAGTGGAATCATTTTATTTAATTTGTAGTTGAAATGTGAAAAAATTTAAATGGTCAAAATTTATTAAGCTATTATTGATATTTGATCTTCCCAACAATTTTTAAATAATTAAAGGACCAACTTAAATAAAATAATCCAAAACATTAAATTAAGTTTAATCAAGTGATGTGTGAAACAATTTTGTCTTGTATAAATTAAACAATTTTTTCTTTTACCATTTCGTTTGTAAAACAATTTTGCCTTTTCTAGTGTTATTATTATTATTATTATTATTATTATTATTATTGTTATTACTATTATTTTTTTTAATTTTTTTTAATTAATTATAATTTTATAACTAATTTTAATTTATTTTTTTTTTATTTATTGATTTTTTAATGGGCGCAAGGAGCTGGCTAAGTGAAGTTACCATTTTAGGGGCAGATGTCCCGGCTGGTAAGGGAAATGAATGAAAAAGCTTCTCCAATAGGAGGCATGTGTTGAGCATTTGTTTCATTCCTTTGGCAGCTGAAGTTCCAGTTCCATTTCTAGTTCATGTTATGGTTCGAGTGGAGAAGCAGAGAGGGCATACATTCTCTAAGTTGGTTAGATCGTCCAAACGAAGGAAGCTGTCTTGTCTCACAATTGAGATACTACAAAATCATACGAATTTTACGTGACACAGATACTTCTACATCATCCATAATGAATCCTCCAGATAGGATTCGACCGACAACTTCAAGGAGATGAAGACGAATAATAATTCAAGACGATGATGAGGGAAAGTATTATCTTCGATTTATCCCAAATGTCACTATCCATCAACAGGAGTAGTCTCATATAGTACATGAGGAGGATGACGTACACCTGCTCATGAGGGTGAGCATACGAAAGAGGGACATGATGAAGATAAGGGACCTAGTGAGTTCACACGGTATCTTGGAGGCCCATATGATTTGTCTGTCCTTACACGATAGCGCTATCATGTTTCAACAATTTACCCAACCAATACTTAATCCATAAAGAACTAAGTGAATTTGTCAAGATTGAACTCATTCATGTATTCAATATTCATTATAAATTTTTATGTATATCATTTATTTATTTATTTTAATTATTAAATACTATGTTAATTATTAATTTTTATGTATATCGTTTATTTATTTTTATATTTAATTATTTGTAAATTATTTATTTTTATGTTATTTTTTAATTATTATTTATTGTTAATTATTAATTTTTTTATTATCATTAATATATTTATTTTTATTTGCATTAATATTGAATTTATGAATATTTTTGTAATCAAACTCTTCAAAAATTTAACTTTCAACTTTGAAAATTTATATTTTTATAATTTAATTAATAACATATGAATAATTAATATATGTAAATAGTTTTATATCATGATTATATTTCATATCATTTAAATTTGTCACATTATTTTTTGGTTTAAAAAAAAATTATATTTTACTTAGTATAAAACAATTCATATTCTATTATTGTTATAATTAAAATTAATAAATTTTTGTATAAATAATATTATCTCACCAAATATTAAATTGATTTAATTATCAATTAAAAAATATTCCATTCTACCAAAATAAATATTACATGAAATTGAGTATATTAATTCAAATTCATTGAATTTTTTTATTGAAAGTTGAACATGTTAAAGTTATTGGCCAAAAAAAATGAAGCAAGATCTTATCAATTAATTCTGTTTTTTTTAATAGAAAAAAGTCTTTTTGTTGTGTGTATAATATAGGAAAAAAATATAACGTCTTAAAAAATGGAAAAGGGCAAAAAGACGTAATGAAATCAAGTAAGGAGTTTTAAACGCGGTGAGAAACTTTTTGTTGATTTCTTCTCTCATCAATTCTCAATGCATTCTTTTGCTCGAGCTCATCAGTTCAATTCTCAAGGCAACTTATCAAAGGGAAAAAAAAGTTGGATGTTTGCTTCATCTCCATAGGTAATTGGTTAGATGTAGTTTGATCAAAAGCTTGATTGCTTCATCAAATGCATATTTTTTAAAATCTATTTTGCTTCGTCAGAGGTAGACTTTTCCAAAATCTCTTCACTATAGGTAGACTTTTTTAAAGTCTATTTTGCTTCATTAGAGGCAGACTTCAACAGATGGGCTGAGAGCATAATTGAATCAGTTGCAGACTTGGCAAAAACTTTTTGTACCACTGAAGGTAGAGATAATCTAATGCTTGTACCATCAAAGACAGTGTATCAGATGCGCTTTTTCACCAATTTTTATTATGGAATTTTCTGTGTCTTTTTGACAAATCACCAAATGATATATTCTAATATTCTACATATTAATTAAGATATTGGAACTACACACTTAAATGAAATATTAGTGTCTAAAATTATTCTCATAGTGATTTTTTTTATCATCAAAACAAGTAGGATCTGTTATATTTATATTCAATTTTGTTCTCACAATTTAATGCATTAAAAGAGACATGGTAAGATGTAAAGCTGAATAAAGATATAATAGAATAGTAACATGATAAACATTATAATATTTTATGTTTGATACATACATGATAACCACCATAATGATAATATTTTATTTTCACATATATTTTTTACACATCTCAATATGATATGATATAATCTATATTTTATTTAAATAATAAAATTATCATTGTAAACAATCACATATTTGTTTTTTAAAAAAATTAACTTAGTATATTTTAAATATTATAAATTAAAAAATTCTACGAAATTAAATAAGTAATGAAGTAATTTTATATTTAAAATTATCCATTGACACTATTAAATAAACAATTTAAATTTTAAAAACAAAATCAATAATAATCAAATAATTTTGTTTTAACTGTTAGAATGTAAATAAAT
>JBBPBT010000938.1:5447940-5458190 GCA_037974875.1 Cicer bijugum | reverse complement strand
AAACTGTTTTTATATTTATATTTTAATATACTTCAATGTTATATTTTAAATTATATTTTATAAGGGTAATTGAATAAATTACTGTTTTTTATCTTATTCTACTGGTTTATAATTTAGCTCATATTCATGATAAAAATTTTAACTAGAGAAAAAAAATAAAATAAATTTTTTGACTAATTTAATATATTATATTGATTCAACAAATACTAAATTAAAACAAAATATAATAATTTATTAATATTATATCTTTTATCTTGTCCATCAAACGGACCATTAATATTGTCTCTAAAAAAAGAAAACCGATACCTAAAATAAAATCTTGGAATGTTTTTAATTTTCTCATGTCTATCACAAAAACATGTCCTGCCTTTGCAATGTTATTTCTCACAATCACATTATTAATGACTCCTAACAAAATTATACTCCCTCCAACTTAGTAAAATGGTATACTTTCATAGCTATTAAAAATTATTTTAAGTGCATTTAATTTTTTAAATTTCATGCTAATCCCAATAATATTAAGTAATCAATGCCTATTTAGTTATTAAGTAATCAATGCCTATATATTTTATAAATTAATTAATTTTTATTTATATTTAAAACTAATAAATATTATACTTTAAAAATAAAAAGACTAACAAAATACCTATTTAATTATTTTTTATGTAAAAATTAACTAATTATACAAACATAAAATAATTAATTATGTATAAAATTGAAACATCGTAGGACGTGCGGACTCTCCCTCCGCCCATGCCACATTTTGGATGCTGCTAATGAAATAGCCTTTCTAGCGATATTTTCTGCGACCCCTCCCATTTCGTAAAATATTTTGCCGGGTTTAATGACAGCTACCCAATATTCGGGAGATCCTTTTCCCGAACCCATACGGGTTTCCGTTGGTCTTACTGTAACAGGTTTGTCTGGAAATATACGTATCCATAGCGATATATGGGATCCTTGGACCTTTCCAATTTCAATTTGAATACGTGAATGAATGTGCATTAATTTAGAAAACATGGAATTCCATTGACTGCACATGCTTTATTAATTAATTAATACAAACTCAAGTTCCATGTAGACTTGTTTACATGAATCCTGTACTATTATTGTTGTAGAACAGTACTAACAAACAATCCTGTATCTATTTTTTGTTAGAAAGAGAACGAGAATGAAGAGTGGCGAAGGAAAGGTGGTGTGTGTGACTGGTGCTTCAGGTTATATTGCTTCATGGGTTGTCAAGTTTCTCCTCCAGCGTGGTTACATTGTTAGAGCCACTGTTCGGGACCCAAGTAATTAATATTCCTAATATTATATTTCAGTTATTTATTTCCATTCCAATACTTGATTGATTACTCATTTTATATAAATATATATATATAGGTAATCCCAAAAAGGTTGAACACTTGCTTAAACTTGATGGAGCAAAGGAAAGGTTGCAACTGTTTAAGGCAGATCTACTAGAAGAAGGTTCCTTTGACTCTGTTATTCAAGGCTGTCATGGTGTCTTTCACACTGCTTCAGCTGTTCTTTTTGTTTTCGACGACCCGCAGGTTAGCTTCTTACTACAGTAGTAGATCTTGCACAAAATATTTAGGAGAGCTAGAGCGACAAGTATTAACTGAAATATTATAATTGAAATTTAAATATTATAATTGAAATTTTTAAAAGTCATATAGTTTGTTTAGAGTATCACACAATTCATACATAGTAGACAAATTGAAAAAAATTAGAATTTCAATTTTCACAAGTTACACAATTTTCACAAATCACACAATTCACACAATTCAATCAAATAAAATATATCCATTTTATAATTTTTATCTTTGTCAAAAAATTCTTCTTTACAAAATGCATCAATTTTTTTATGTTTAAATATCGTGTCACTTCTAAAAAAAATACGCATATTAATTAAAACAATTCATAATTAAAAAATAGTATCATACTATATAAAACTTGTTAATAGTTAATAGTCGAGTTGCTAATTAGGAAGGGTGTTAGAGTTTATTGATTCGAGATTAATTAGTTTATCTTTCTTTATCATATAGTTTATGTATATATAGTTTATCTTTCACTTAAAAATTATTTTTTTTATTTCATTTTTTATTCCTTAACAAGTGTTTTACCTCAAGACACATGTTAATCACTTTTTGGAAATCCACATCTAAAAGTTACTAATCATTTATATAAATTGAATTGGATTCTGGTTATGGACCACAGTTTTGTAGAAATATGATGACTCCATTAACTCTATGGTGCCCACTATTTAAGGACAAATGAAAAAGTCCAGACCAGACGTGGTGTGCCTAATGCCTTGGGGAGCAACTTTCACTATCATACATACATCTATAATTAACGCATATATTATGCTATTATGCTGAGTTAAACTACATTTTTAAATAAATTATATGTATAATTAAGCGGGAATGAGTTGGGGGCATTCATGGAGATTTTTTTTTTTTTTTTTAACTATTTGATTTTGAATGGAATGAGAATCTAATAATTTATGGGGTTAATTAAATTTTTATTTTTTTTTATAAAATTTTAAAATTTTATTTTTAGTTCCTAAAAAAAATTATAAACTTTTAAATTCTTCAAAATTCTTTTTATTCATTTTTAGTCTTTATTTTAAAAAAAAATTTGAAAAGAATAATATTTTTAATCTTTATAAAAATCTCTATAAAATTAATATAGGGATTAAAAATGTATATAATTTTTTATGGAATAAATTGAAAATGTCATAATTTTATAAAAAGTAAAAATATATTTAACTTTAATTTATAATTTGACTAAAAGATAGTAAAGTCTCACTAAAATTATTTTAACAACGATTCACATTCAAATTCAAATTTAAATTTTTCCAAACTATTAAATCTTAACTAAATTTTATTTTAACTATTTAATCTCAATTATTTTATTCACATCGGTTGAGCATTGAGAATGATTCTAGAGTTTTGATCAAATTTTACCACCCTGACAAATAAACCATTAATTAATATTTTCCTATAACAAAATATGTCGTTAAACTTTGGAAAACATATGTATTTGTTAGAAATATGGGAGTGAAAAGTAGGCATACCCCAACCATATTGGGTGGGAGAAATTATAAGGTGCTGTTAACTACCACTTTCAATGTGGGACAGCAAATATATGGTCCATGGATCACTCCATGAGCATGACCACTAAATGATGGGTTTAGTGATATCTTGTATGCTAACACAGGTAAATTTTAAGGATAATATTTTTTTAGAAATAGAAATTAAACAATTAAGTTGAAGGTAATTTACCGTTGAAAATTAATTATGTTCATTACATTTGTAGTATCTCTTGGAACTTTCTATCTTTTAAGAGGAAGCTCTACTTTTGTTATGTCTACATATATAGGTTGTAATTTTGATATGGTTCACATTTATAAAACTATAATATTACTGGTCAAAACCATGAACTTGGTTTATTAACGTAAAAAGTGATAGATACGTGTCATATTACATGAGACAAGTTCGGCCCCACATTTTTTCTTAGTAATACTTAAAATAGGACAACTTTGTGCAAGAATTGTAAATAATATAAACAATATTAATATTTATCTTTAAATGTATACGTCAACTGTTGGTAAAAAAAATGTTAACATCAATAGTGGAACTTTTTTACACATATCCAAACAAATCATATTAGATATTTATAGAGATATTTTAAAAATTAATTTAAAAGGTAGTATTGATGATATAATTTAATTATATTGATGTATAAAAAAATTTATATAGTCAATATATAAAAAATAATTTCATAATATTATGATGAGTTGTTTTGTTTAAAAAGTCATTTTTATAAGCAACATTCATTATTATTATTATTATTATTATTATTATTATTATTATTATACTAACAAATTAATTGTGAATTCTTTTATATGCTTGTGTGATATTTTTTCTCTTATATCCTTATTTATTAAGTCTGGTTAATTATTTAACTCAAAAATATAAACTGAACTTCTGATTTTAAACTAACCAAAAACGTTCTCCTCTGGTAAAATCTAAGAACGTTATTTGTTTTATGTTTTCTTAACCAAGATAATTCTTGAGTTAAATCCTAAGTTTTTCAAGAATTTTTAAATATAAACATTTACATTTTAAACTCCCTTCTTTGTAAATCGACTTGCTACTTCAAATATCACTAGTACGGTTGGAACCATATCATGAATATTTATTACCCTCAAAACTTTGACACCAAGTTCCTCACACCTTTCTTTGAATAGATGAATATTTACTAACACAAATTTGAATAAATGAATCTGCTGATATTTTATATATTTATATATATAATATGAAATATGAGAATAGGAGTGTATTCAATACTGTAGCTATATATTATTACAATGTTGCTATCCACACCCCTTACATTACTGCCCACACCATTCAAAATTATAAAAAAAATAAATATACTCAAAATGTCATTTGATATTTATAATAGTTTTTACAATTTTACTAACTCATAACTCATCTTCATCAACATTCATCACATCTCATGACTCACATATAAAAAAATCACCATACCTCATCAACCATACCTCATAATCATTTAAAGCTCACATAACTTACTTATAACCTACACTGTCAGTTTCTTCGTCACATTGTGGTTAAAGTGACCTAAAAATAGATATTTGTTGGTCTGTTTCTGAGTTTGAATTTTTTTTCTAAATCTGGAGACTGTACGTGAACTCAGTTCACTTACGTTGTATTGCTACGTGAATTAAATTCACGTATGTTAAAAAATTTTAAAAATCTCAGAATTTACGCAATCTTAATTCACGTACACGTACGTGATTTAAAATTGCGTAATCAATGGAGTTTGAAAATTCAACATCTCAGTATGTACACAATCTTAATTCACGTACGTATAAGTGAATTAAGATTGCGAAATCATTAAAGATTGAAAATTAAACCATTTACGTGAACTCAATTTCACGTATATTTACGTGAACTGAATTCACGTACATTTACTAGAATTCAGTTTACGTAAATTTATGTGAAATTGAGTTCACGTAATTGTTATCAAAATCCTAAAGATGATTAATGACGATGGTTAATGTTGAAGAAAATGAAAAAGGTGTTGAATGAAGATAAAATAAAGAAGAAAATGTATTAGGTTAATAAAGAGGAAGAATGGAAAGATAATTTGAAAATATCAAAATGTATTTAAATGTTTTATGTTTTTTAAATTGATTAATTTAGATAAGTTTGTGAGAATAAAGAAGAGTAAAAAAATTGATTGATTTAGATATGTGTTTTATGTTGCATATAAGGTTTGGATATTTTTATGTCGGCCACTTCAAGCTTGTCGGTCAAGCTCCGCCACTGATCCCACTGCAATGATGTCAATCTTTAACGTTATCTTTTTAATTCTTATTTTTTGTTTTTAATTTTGATAGGAACTTTTTGAAGTACTTCAAATGTTTTGCCTTGTCCCAAGAATGATGTCGCTATTGTGATATTGTTGAAAAGAAACTCACACGGAAACGGAAGATACCTGCAGCTGTTATCGGTACAAAAGCCAATATGAATCAGTATTATTATGTCATGTTCTTATATTGTCATGTTAATATGTTGATTTCTAATTTTTTTTTTTGTAGTTTATGACAATTGCCTTTCCTTCTGTTACATTTAATTTAATGGAGTCATTATTTTTGTTTGCCTTTAGACTTTTTCTGGAATGGAGGATGACGCACAAAAATACAGTTTTGGTTATGGGAATGTCGTCATTTGTGAAATGTTATTTGCTTTCTCATAGATTTCTTTGTCTCAACTGCTGATCCTGAGAAAGAATCACCTCTTGTCCGAGCAAACACCATCTTGTCTATTCAGTTGAGAAACTGTCTACCTATGTTTTTGACGATGTAGGTGCATTTTTAACATTTGAGGATCCATTTTGTCGAATTATACATAGACTATGTATAATACGGTGTCTATGTATAATACGGAAAAATGGACCTGACTTATTGCCTCAAATGTTAAAAGTGTACCTGCATCTTCAGAAACATAGCAAGACAGCTTCTGAACTGGATAATGGGTAGACAAGAATGGGTAGACAAGATGGTGTTTGCTGTGGCAAGAAAAGGTAATTCATGCCATGAATCTTCTGAGACAACAATGATGAAGATGCAGAGATTTCAAAAGCAACATGGACAAGAACATGGCAGAGTTCAGGTACTATTAGCAATTTTTAAAAATTGTTGTTTTATTGCAAAGAGAAATCAAAAAAATTGACATTGAACTTAAATCATAGTTGTGCACACTTATTAGATGAATAATATAAATGATAAACCTCAACTTGGAAGTGTTGATGGTACAAATCTTTTTGACACGACTGGTGTTGATATTCGTCTCCCCTTTCTTGTTTATGTTTCTAGAGAGAAACGTCCAAGCTATGTTCACAACAAAAAAGCTAGAGCCATGAATGCATTGGTTAGAGCCTCAGCCATTATGTCCAATGATCCTTTCATATTCAATCTTGACTGTGACCGCGCCATCCACAACTCCAAGGCAACGAGGGAATGCATGTGCTTTATGTCCAATTCCCTCAAAGGTTTGAGGGGATTGGTCCCTCTGATAGATATGCTAATCACAACAATGTCTATTTTGATGTCTCGCTAGAAGGGTCGCCCTTTATTGTTTTGACTTCATGATCCAAAGAATCAAAGAATACACACGTTCAACAAAAACTTTGAGTGAACCGTGTACGACAGCAGCTAGATGAACACTTGTCCCTCCGATCAACCAAACCTGTTCATTTCTCCACCATTTTTCTAACTCAATCCCTGAACACTTAATCTCAAGCACAGCAAGATTGCACAAAGTCATAGTAGTAGGCAAAAGATAAGCAAGAAAATTGACGTCGAATGTTTTAATGATGAATCGTTAAAACACTCTATGTGAATTTTCTTGTTTATCTTTTGGCTACTACTGTGACCCTGTTCATTCTTGTTGTGTTTGAGATTAAGTGGTCAGAAATTGAGTTGGAAGGTGGAGAAATAAACAGTTTTGGTTGATTGGAGGGACAAGTGTTTAGATGCTGTCATACAAGGTTCACTCAAAGTTTTTACGATATGAAAATTGCATTTACATTGACTTCGAAATCTGGTGGTGATGATGTGGACGATGAGTTTGCTGATCTTTATGCTGTGAAATGGTCATACCTTATGATACCGCCAATCACAATTATGATGGTTAACATAATAGCACTAGCTGTTGGCGTTTGCAGAACCATTTACAGTACAGTTGAGCCGTTTACTAGGTGGTGTTTTCTTCAGGTTTTGAGTGTTGAGTCATCTATACTGTTGTTTTTTTTTATGGTCAGGTCAATAGCAATCATAATATCACTCCTTTGGGTGGCTAAATATCCGCCAGCTGGTATTGACCAAATAGGTGGTTTATTCCGGTTTCCATGATGCTTTGGTAAGTTCATTCCTATGAGTTTACAACCTTTTTTTCTTTTTTCCCTTGAGTTAACAACTTAGTGGTATAGACATAAATTTACTCTGTTTAGTGTGGTTGTGAATTTTATTCCCAAATTTGTTTGATGGTGAGACAATGTCCGAAGAATATTAATAGCTTACTATTGACTTTACTACCGACTTACTTTACTATTGTGTCCTCACTCAAACTCAATTAAGTAATAAAAAAAAAGTGATATTAGTCTCAAAGTTGTTTGATGGTGAGACAATGTCTGAGGAATATTAGCTTACTACTGACTTATGTGTTTGGTATTCTTTTACAATCTGTCTCCTCATGGAAACTCAATTAAGAAATAAAAAGAAAGTGATAATTACCAAACCAGGTCCAGTGTCTCATTCCTGTATTAAATCTATTGAAGAGTAAGAGGGACTTACTTGTTCCTCAAGCTCCTGCATATAGGATGTTTTCCTTTCTATCCTATTTCTCAGCCCAAGGCCCTCCGTGTGAATCTAAATTAGGAGTAAAAATGGTCCTTGTTGTATTTAAGGATTACCAAACAACATTATTACAAGTCAAGCAAAAGACACATGGAGATATAAAGTTACAACTTAAGACTGTAGCTCTTCGATATCATTTAGACTTGGACGCACTGTATTTCCTTTTTATCCTTAGAAATAATATCCATTGCCGTAAGAACATTCAGAGCATCATAGACCCTTCGATGAATGTTTTTTTCGTCGTATTGTTGCTGATAAATGTTCATTCCCCACAACAAGTAAGTCCATAATACTTATATTATATGCATGAAATATCTGAATAACAAATAAGGGGACAAAACACTATTGATTGGATCAGCAAATTCAGCCACAAGTTCATCTGCCACCTACAATATAAAAATAATCACATTAAACTCGAGAAATAAATTAATAAAGCACGAGTACTAACTAGTAGACAGAGATAGACAATTGGATGAATGATAAATATAATTGACAAAAAAATATTTTAAAAATAATTTGACACAAAGTTTGTCCTATGATAAATATTAGGTCTGAACTTATAATTCCAAATGATATTAATATATATATATATATGTAAGGTGATTAATGCTTCAAATTTTTGTTTTAATTTTTTATATATATTTGATATTTCTTTTTTAGGTCATTTATTCTTTTTGTTCATTTTTATATATGATATAAGATTCAAAGCAATTTAAGGAATGTAGGAAGAGTGGAGTCAATATAAGTTGTGTCACAAGTCGGTCACATCAAATTTAAAATTCAAATACTTTTATTGTTCATGTTCTAAACTTATTTTAATATATATATATATATATATATTAGTTAGGTAATTAATGCTTCAAATTTTTGTTTCAATTTCTTATATATGGATTTGATATTCGTTTTTTATGTCATTTATTCTTGATATTTATTATCATATATAATATAAATATTGAAAGCAATATAAACAATGTAAGAATAGAGGAGTCATTATAATTATGCACACGTGTCGTTCAAATCAAATTCAAGTACCCTTTTGTCAAAAATATTTTTATATTGATTTTGAATCGTAATTGTTATTTATTTTGATGTATGTAACTATTTATTTGTAATTTTTGAATATTTACCTATATTATGATGTAACAACACCTTCAAAATTTGACTTGCTACCACTCTTCTCTTATGACTATGTAACATCTAGTCATTTTATTTTATTTTTATATTTTACGATAATGGTTGATATTATTTTAACTTTTGGCAATAATAATAAATAATAATAATAATAATAATAAAAACATCATTCAACTTAAAAATAAATTTCATGGCTGAGGTTGAAATGCCACGTTCCTCACTTTCGGTTTAATGTTTCCAAAATGCCACGTTTCCCATTTCTACTGATAAAAAGGAAAAAAAAATAAAACGGACATCGTCCATCCAAAATCGGATATATAGAAAAATAGTTTAAGAGAGAAAAAGGAAAAGGAAGGGATTCAAGAAGGAGTTAGTGATTTGTCTCATTAAGGGTAGCACAATTGGAGCAATGAGAATTTTAAATTTTAGGAAATTTTGGCATCACTCTAATTTTAATCCAGGAGTAGCAGTGGTCAGCGTTAGGA
Organism: Cicer bijugum; assembly: GCA_037974875.1. Lineage (NCBI taxonomy): Eukaryota > Viridiplantae > Streptophyta > Magnoliopsida > Fabales > Fabaceae > Cicer > Cicer bijugum. The sequence continues at coordinate 5,448,626 of JBBPBT010000938.1, read as the reverse complement.
AATTTGTTTATGCTGAACCCTAGTATATGTTAATTATCATTTTGTTACTATATTTTTGAACCTTATAATTTGATTATTAAGTATCTAATTGAGATATTGATGGATTTTAAATTAATAATAGATTATTTGTTTGTTTGAAATTATATGAAAAATTATGTATTTTATTTGAAATAAAAAATATAAAAAAAATAGGATGTTACATACTACATTACATTTATTCTTCACTTTTTATGTTTCTTTTTTATTCTTTATTTGTTCTTGCACCATTATTACGTAGTTACATAATTATATCATATAATAAATTTGGTAACTCCTATTTGTCTATAAAATTCATTTGATTTTATATCATATAATTTATTGCATCCTAAGTAACTCACATTTGTAAAGGTTATTTCAATCAACAAATTGAAAGAGCTCAATATGTCAGTTCTATAGCTTCATCGATATAATGTTTCAATTTCTTAGAATTCATAATATATTAGTTAGATAACTTGCATATTATTAGTCTAATTTATTATTATATGATGATTATCAATATTTTAAAATATCTTTTCCAAATATACTATTTAAATGCAATTACATAGTAATGATTAATTTTTCTTCAAGGACATACCAATTTTTATGAATGTCACATTTTTAAATTATTTCACCTTTGAAGTTTTATTTTTTTCTCTATATTTTAATAT
>JBBPBT010000938.1:5421130-5434802 GCA_037974875.1 Cicer bijugum | reverse complement strand
TTTTTATATTTTATAAACTGTTTTTATATTTATATTTTAATATACTTCAATGTTATATTTTAAATTATATTTTATAAGGGTATTTGAATAAACTGTTGTTTTTTATCTTATTCTACTGGTTTATAATTTAGTTCATATTCATGATATGAATTTCAACTAGAGAGACAAAATAAGATAGAATTTTTGACTAATTTATTATATTATGTTGATTCAATAAATACTAAATTAAAACAAAATATGATAATTTATTGATATTATATTTTTTATATTGTCCATCAAACGGACCATTAATATTGTCTCTAAAAAAAGAAAATCGATATCTAAAATAATGTCTTGGAATATTTGAATTTTCTCATGTCTCTCACAAAAACATGTCCTGCCTTTTGCAATTTCATTTTTATCTGTATTCTCCAAAGCTACCAGTTGATTGATGGTAGATGCTCCCCCAAGAAAAAAACACAGAAATTTTTTCATAAAGTTAATATTGGAGGATAGATGAACAATTATTTTGATTGATTACGAAATGTATGGTATTTTGATTGTGTTCGACTAGATTGGGCTCCCTTTCGATTAGGCCCAAATCCATATTGAATTGTGAATTTTCTACCTCTACTTTCTATTCATATTTGCCACTTTTGAAATAATATGAAAATACAATTTTATTTTTTTAATTATATATAAAAACTTAAAAAAAAAATCACCTCTTACTTTTTTTCCTCACTTTTTCACTCACTCTATCAAAAATTTAGAGTAGTCGCAACAATTTCGAATATTTTCAAACCTCTCAAACCAAAAAGTAAGTTGCATTTGAATCTTTCAAATTTTCGAAACACAATTTTTAAATTTTTTTTGAGACATTCAAAATATAAAATTTTAAGAATTTTCGAAATTTTCAAAATAGAAAATTTCCAAAAACTTTTGAAATTTTCGAACAATCTAAAATGTTCGAAGTACACAAAATAAATAAAAAATTTAACTTTTGAATGATATAAAACTTTGAAAATATGAAAAATTTGAACTTATAAATATTCAAAACTTTCTAAAATCTAATTTGTTTTCGATTCAAAATTTTCAAAATATAATCATTATTTTAAAAATATAATTTTTAAAACCTTCGAAAATTCACTCATTTAAAACATTCAAAATTTCTAAAAATAATTCATTTAGAAAGTTTCAGATTGTTCGAAAGATTCGAAAAACCTTGAAACTTCATGTTTCGAAAGTTTCAAGTCCATCAAAAGTTTCAAAAATGTTAAAAAGTTTTAAAAACTGTGTTCTAAAGTTTGAAAGATTCGAATGAAACTTACTTTTTGATTTCGAAAGTTTAGAAAGATTTAAAACTATTGGGATTTTTCTAAATTATCGGAAGAGTGAGCTAAAAAATGAAAGATACAAAAATTCAAGTTTTAATATATAGTTAAAAAGGTAAAATTGTCTTTTCATATGAGTTTGAAATGACAATTATAAGTGCGGGAGAGAGGAAAAAACTCTTCAATTGCCTTGTATAATCGGTACCTTCCATTCTCGCCACTCGATTGTCTCCAACGTTATTTCTCACAATCTCATTATTAATGACTTCTAACAAAATTATACTCCCTCCAACTTAGTAAAATGGCATACTTTCATAGCTATTAAAAATTATTTTAAGTGCATTTAATTTTTTTAATTTCATGTGAAAAATATAACTATTAACTTACCTCTTATTATTATGCTAATCCCAATAATATTAAGTAATTAATGCAAGAAATATTTGGGAAAAATTATATATTTTATAAATGAATTAATTTTGATTTATATTTAAAACTAATAAATATTATACTTTAAAAATAAAAAGACTAACAAAATACCTATTTAATTATTTTTTATGTAAAAATTAACTAATTAATACAAACATAAAATAATTATGTATAAAATTGAAACATCGTAGCACGTGCGGACTCTCCCTCCGCCCGTGCCATCGAGTACAGAAGACTCGGAATATAAAATTTTCTTTAATAAGCAATTTGGTTGGTGAGATTTATAAGCAATTTGGTTGGTGAGATTTAAAGACACCGCTAGTAGAAAATATGGCATCCTGGACCTTTCCAATTTCAATTTGAATACGTGGATGAATGTGCATTAATTTAGAAAACATGGAAGTCCATTGTCTGCACATGCTTTATTAATTAATTAATACAAACTCAAAGTTCCATGTTCTAAGTTTTTATTATTTAAATAAACAAAGACTTGTTTACATGAATCCGGTACTATTATTGTTGTAGAACAGTACTAACAAACAATCCTGTATCTATTTTTGGTAAGAAAGAGAAAGAGAATGGAGAGTGGCGAAGGAAAGGTGGTGTGTGTGACTGGTGCTTCAGGTTATATTGCTTCATGGGTTGTCAAGTTTCTCCTCCAACGTGGTTACATTGTTAGAGCCACTGTTCGGGACCCAAGTAATTAATTAATATTCCTAATATTATATTTCAGTTATTTATTTCCATTCCAATACTTGATTGATTACTCATTTTATATAAATATATATATAGGTAATCCCAAAAAGGTTGAACACTTGCTTAAACTTGATGGAGCAAAGGAAAGGTTGCAACTGTTTAAGGCAGATCTACTAGAAGAAGGTTCCTTTGACTCTGTTATTCAAGGCTGTCATGGTGTCTTTCACACTGCTTCAGCTGTTCTTTTTGTTTTCAACGACCCTCAGGTTAGCTTCTTACTGTACAAAATATTTAGGGGGGTCGGAGAACGAAAGTATTAACTGAAATATTATAATTGAAATTTAAATATTATAATTAAAATTTTTAAAAGTTATATAGTTTGTTTAGAGTATCACACAATTCATACATAGTAGACAAATTGAAAAAAATTAGAATTTCAATTTTTACAAGTTACACAATTTTCACAAATCACACAATTCAATCAAATAAAATATATCCATTTTATAATATTTATCTTTGTCAAAAAAATTCTTCTTTACAAAATACATCAATTTTTTTATGTTTAAATATCGTGTCACTTCTAAAAAAATACACATATTAATTAAAACAATTCACAATTAAAAAATAGTATCATACTATATCATATCATATAGAAATGATTAACATGAAAAAACTTGTTAATAGTTAATAGTCGAGTTGCTAATTAGGAAGGGTGTTAGAGGTTATTGATTCGAGATTAATTAGTTTATCTTTCTCTATCATATAATTTATGTATATATGATAGATGGAGCTGTCAAAAAAGCCCCCAAACTACAAGGCCTCCTTATTTTTTTCTTTTATTATTAGGCCCCCTATTAAAATAATATTTTAAGGGGCCTCTTAATTTCGGCCCATTATTTCATGGGGCCTAAGGGCCCATAGGCCCCCAATATTTTGTTAATTTTAAGATTTTTATATCGAAAAAAAATGGGAAATTTTTTATAAAAAAAAAATCGAACATTTTTTATCCAAAAAAAATCGGATATTTTGTATCGAAAAAATTGGAAATTTTTATCAAAAAAAAATAGGACATTTTTTATTGAAAAAAAATCGGACTTTTTATCGAAAAAAAATTGGAAATTTTTTATCAAAAAAAAATTGGAAATTTTTTATCGAAAAAAATTTGGAAATTTTTTATCGAAAAAAAATCAGAAATTTTTTATCGAATAAAATGGGAATTTTTTTATCGAAAAAAAAAATCAAACATTTTTTATCCAAAAAATTCGGATATTTTTTATCGAAAAAAATAGGAAATTTTTTATCGAAAAGATCGGAAATTTTTTATCAAAAAAATCGAAAACTTTTTATCGAAAAAATCGGAAATTTTTTATCGAAAAAAATCAAAAACTTTTTATCGAAAAAAAATCTGAAATTTTTTATCAAAAAAATCGGAAATTCTTTATCGAAAAAAATCGGAAATTTTTTATCGAAAAAAATCAGAAACTTTTTATCGAAAAATAAATCGGAAATTTTTTATCGAAAAAAAATCGGACTTTTTTTATCAAAAAAAAATTGGACTTTTTTATCGAAAAAAATCGGAAATTATTTATCGAAAAAAATTCAGAAATTTTTTATCAAAAAGAAATCGGAAATTTTTTATCGAAAAAAAATCAGAAATTTTTATCGAAAAAAATTAGAAATCTTTTATCGGAAAATTTTAACGAAAGAAAATCAGAAATTTTTATCGAAAAAAAATCGAACATATTTTATCGAAAAAAAATAAATCGATTCTTTTTTAAAAAAAGTGAGCCTATGGACCTCCTAAGCTCCCAAATTTTTAGGGGTTTTTAGTTTAGGGGTCTTGCTTTTAGGGGTTTTTTAAATTATTAATTTTTTTTTGCCCCTCTAAAATATGGCCCGTGGCCAACTTGTCAAATTGACAGCTTTATATACAGATGTTTGTTATATTAATTTTATTATATTTTATTAGTATAAATTCTAAAAGAGAGAAAATACATATAAAAATGGATACATAAATGGAGTAGAGAGAGACAAAAATTACTCAAAATCATCTAATTTAAGGATATTTTAATAATTTATCACTATTATTTCTGATAATATATATATATATATATATATATATATATAAGAAATTAAAAAATATAGAGGTGTTTGACCGCTGCTAAGAAGATCTACCACTAATACTACTCAAAATTAACTAAACTACTTTGTTTTTAATGTTGTGTCTGTCTTTTTTTCTTTTGTTCAGACACAGTTAATTGATCCTGCAGTGAAGGGAACTCTTAATGTTGTTAAGTCATGTGCAAAATCACCAACTGTCAAAAGGGTTGTTGTAACTTCTTCTATTGCCACAGCTTTATATAATGGAGCACCTCGAACTCCAGAAGTTGTAGTTGATGAGACATGGTTTTCAAATTCAGATTTCTTATGGGAACAAAAGGTACTATCTGTCATGTGCCCCTTTTCTTACTAATGAAATTTGAAGATAATGCTACTAATAATAGACTTGTTATTTTAAGCAATTTAAATATGTGGTTAATTGCGAACGCTGATTAATGTGAGTGTATGTTTTTGATTTTAATATATATATTCCAGATGTGGTATCAATATGCAAAGACTTCAGCTGAGGAAGTTGCCACCAAATTTCTAAAAGAAAACAACATTGACTACGTTGTTATGAATCCAGCAGTGGCAATAGGGCCTCTCTTGCAGCCAGAGCTTAACGGAACTTCCAATTTAGTTCTTAACTTACTAAATGGTATTAGTTCAATTTGATGCTCAAGTTTTCTACTTCCACAAAAATTGCATAATATTTGTGACCGCATTTGCGCAATGCAATATAGAACTATGATAAAAATATTCAAAGATGATTGACTCAAATGCTTGATGCAGGCTCAGAAACATTTATGAATGCTGCTTTTGGATGGGTGAATGTGAAGGATGTTGCAAATGCTCATATTGAAGCATATGAGGATGGTTCAGCTAGTGGAAGATATTGTTTGTGTGAAAGAGTGATACACTTTTCTGAACTTTCAAACATTTTGCGTCAAATGTACCCAACACTACAAATTCCAAACAAGTAAGTTTCGTTTAAGTTTCGTACTTTCGTTATTCAATTAATTGCAATGTTGTTCATATTTTATATTTATAAAATGTAGTTATTTTTGCTAAATTTTCTAACTAACATTTTGATTCTGTGAACTGTGTTATGATCAGGTGTGCAGACGATAAGCCTTATATGCAAACATTCCAAGTCTCTAAAGAAAAGGCAAAGACATTAGGAATTGAATTTACTCCTTTGGAAGTGAGCCTCAAAGAAATCGTAGAAAGTTTCAAAGAAAAAAAGTTTGTTAGCTTATAGTTTCTGATATTTCATGGACGAATATTGGTTGTAACTTTGGTTTCAGAAATAAGGCTTGTTACTGTGTCAAAACAAGCTGGTTCAAATTTGTTATTTACTCATGACTATGCTTTGCATTCACAATTCTATGATAGAGTTGAATTAATAAAATTATAAATGTGTGTCTGCAAAAAATTGTGTACCATTTATAAAATTATTTTTATTAGTAGTACTATTTAATAGACACATATATAGGAAATTTGATCAATTAATAAAGCCACGTTGACCTGTTGAGAAATAACGCAACACATTATTTTTAACATTTTCTTAATAATAAATATATATTTTAATAATCAATAATTATTATTTTAATTAAATAATTAATTTAAGTTTTATTAATTATTTAATTAAGTAATTAATATTTTAATTCAATAAATAAATACAATGTTAATTTTATATTTTATAATTATTAAAAAAAATTAATTAAATAGACTCTATAAAATAATAATATTTAATTTAATATTATAATTAAACATATAAATACCAAATTAATTCATTTTATTACAATGAACTAATTTGTATTAGGAGGATCAGTACGACATTTATTCTTGCTATGTCACTTATACTATACGAAATTGGTACTTGGATAAAGATTATGTTTGACATCAAGTGAGAGAGGATATTGGTCCTTGGATTGATCATCGAGACTTGAGATAACACCCATAATCATTTGTACAAAACTTGAAATGTTTGGTATAAAATGCACTTATTATATGTCATATATAAACTGCATTATTCATGCACAACAATTATAAATAATTTAGACGATATATTAAACTCATAATAATTTAATTTTAAGTCCTTAATTCAAAACGTAAATTCATATAATCACAAAATATAAATAATATTGTAGTCATCAAAATAATAACAACATCAAAGCTATGAAAAATAATAAAAATATAAAAGTCATGAAATTGATAACAACATAAAAGTCATGAAATTAATAACAACATATAGTCATGAAGTTAATAACAACATACAATTCATGAAATTAATAACAACATATAGTCATGAAGTTAATAACAACATAAAAGTCATGAAAAATCCTATATGCAAAAATTTCATTTCATGACACTCTAATTCTCCTAATCCATAATAACCGAAATAGCCTAAGCATCCAAAATACTCATACTATACGAAATTAGTATAACATAACACAATTTCACAAACACATCATAAACAATAGAACATACATGACATGTATAATCACTTTAAATCTAGTTATGCACATCTAGCTAAATTTTTCCCAACATATAATTCATTCACGTTTTAATTTAATGGCATTTTCACTATAATTTCTATGGATGAAATTTGTATGTCTTGCATCTAACTTTCCATAAAGATGTGTTTCAAATTTTTCAATCAAACTACTAAGATCAGAGAAACGTTTCAGTGCATAGATTAGGGAGCTGCTAAAGAATACATGAGAAAACAAACCATATTTCACATATGACGGATGTTCCCCATAACTAAACTGCATTACTATTCGTGATTCTCCATTTCACGAACATGGGCAAATATTTTCGAGTAAAAATAACAATTCCGTGAAATCAAATATAGATGGGTCATATACTACAAACAAGTTAAAAATCAACATAATAATATAATAATATTTTGGTTTTTGAACCGGTAAGAGGAGTTGGAGCTATCTTCATTTTCTGTGTCAGTGTTGAAAAATCTTTTCGACATTATATGAATTGACACATCAAATCATCATTTCATTGTAATAAAATGAGTTAATTTGGTATTTGTATGTTTAATTATAATATTAAATTAACAATTGTATTTATTTATTGAATTAAAATATTAATTACTTAATTAAATAATTAATACAATTTAAATTAATTATTTAATTAAAATAGTAATTAATAATATTAATAATAAATGAAACTTAAATTAATTATTTAATTAAAATAGCAATTATTGATTAATAAAATATATATTTATTATTAAGAAAGATGTTAACAAAAAAATAATGTGTTGCATTATTCCTCAACGGGTGAACGTGGCTTTATTAATTGATCAAATTCCTTATATATGTGTCTATTAAATAGTACCACTAATAAAAATAATTTTATAAATGATAAAATCAATTTAATAATTAAAAAAAAACAAAAAAAAAAAACAAATTTTCAGTTGAGAAATCGATATTGAGAAAACCGATTTCCCTTCGTTCTCTAAAAAAAATTTGTTGAGAAAATTTAGAGGTAAAGACCGATTTCTAAGAAGAAGGAATACAAAGTTGAAAATAAATAATACTTTAGTATATAATTTGAAAATAGTAGTATTATAGTATTTAATTTTTCTTTTAGTAGTATAATAATAAAAAAATAATAAAAAAGCCGAGTTATACTTCCATTCAATCTATAACTTCATTGCAAATTAAATACTGCCATTGAGTCAGAATTCTCCAACCGTACCTAATTATACTTCCATCTTTACCATTTTGAAATAAGGTTATTATCAGATTAAGTAGTTGGAGAATTTTACTTTTATTTCATCTATAACTTTGTTTATATTAACATTCAACCCAATTTTATTATCTCACTTTTTTTTTTTTGTGAATTTTAGTTTCTCTGACTTGAAAATGTCACATTTTAAAATTTGTGTTAGGTCTTCAAATTTGTTAGACCGTCCTTGTTATCATGTTTTGTGTTCAAATTAAGTAGTCATATGTTGGCATTTTATCAAAAGATGTGACATTAGTTTAGCTAGCAATGGCATTAACTGATGTTTTTTATAGGAAATTTAAAATGTTAGTGGTTAATTTGACAGTGGAAGGAAAAATGTTAGTGGCATAGATCAAATCCCTAACATTCTTTTTATTACTGTTTCGTGGAACTGATCTTTAAGGGACAACGTTAACTGAAATTCAATTCACCCAGCGAACAAGCATGTACATTAGATTACTTAAAACTTTCAAGTAAAAGATGTATCAGAACCTGAATAAATTGACAAAAGTTGGAAATTTAGCTTGAATGAAAATGTTATCATAACTTATATGATAAGAGTTTATTGATAAGCTCTTTAATAAGTTATTTATTCAAACACACCCTAAATATCAGGCCTGCATACACATTACACTTTCATCTATTCATTTGGATGAATCTGCAACTGTGTAATCTACCAAGATTTTTATGAAATAAATTAACTCTTCAATTACCTGAACTTGGGACATTGAGAATGTTGGCCTTATTTCTCTAAACATAGTACATATTACATGACAGATCCTAAACCACCGACAGATCTTAAACATGAAACAGCTAAATCATTGTGCGCTGTCTTCACCTCGATTATGTTAGGATATGCAATTCTTATGTTAGAACTCATGAACATGCATTCAGGTGATGAGTTAGTGAGCCATTAGTAAGTTTTCTCAGCATTTGAAGAAAGATGGCAATGCAAAGGGAAAACTGCTTTGCCGTTCTGCCGAATCAACAATGGCGAGTTCCCAATGTCTCGGAACGGTGTTCGCTTTGGTGCTAGTAATCCACCTCTAATAGCAGCATGTGTTTTCCTTTCTCCGTTCCTTAAAACCTCACTATGCTTAATGTTTTCTTTAACATTATTATTACTATTTTCCTTAGAGCTGCAAACTACTATTCGCTTCTCAAACTCATTTGGCGTGTCCAAGGGAATTGGTGAACTTTTGGTCTCCCTAACTATATTTTGTTCGTTTTTCAACCTTTCGAGGTCACCATGGAGCATCGAAAGTTTTACTTCGAGTTCATTTTTCTTACTTTCGGACGAAAGAGCTCTTTCTCTCCATTCTTGCACCTGTGTGAATGAGAACATAAGATTTATGGTAGTGTATGAAGTAGTATCATCTAAAAAACAAAAACTTGAGATTGGATCCTTGAAGAATGAACTTTTTTCTTACAGCATTGTGTAGAGATTGGATTTCAGAATCAGAATGAAGGGCGCGCTCTTCCCAGAAATCTCGCGAAGCCTGAAGACCCTCCATCTCTTCCCTAACCTGACGTAGCATCTCCTGCATTTGGGACCATTGTTCTGTCTCAACTCTAACTTGCTCCACTATTCTTCTTACAATAGTCTTGCAATGTCCTGAACACAGGTTCCCATCATATGACACTTTTTCCTGCATGATTTGTCAGCGCAGAATTTAATAAGAATTGAATTCACTCTTTCAATTCAGTTAGCCAAAAGGTTGTGTTTTTAACTGAAAAAAGGTTGACAATTCTGAAATTTTATATTTTGGTATATTACAAAAAAAATTCAAAATCAATTAATGTCCATATTTTTCTTCTTAAAAAAATGTTAGACCACCGGTGACTTGTCAGCTCATTATTCAACTTGATATATCAACAAAAACTGGTGGACTATATTTTCAGATTTAGAAACTGAGAGACTAAAATCATGAATCAGTGAAAATAGAGGACTGAAAATGAATTTAATTGTCTACAATCAACTAGTGAAGTGAAAAGAAAACAAGGATTTGCCTGATGAGGTACTCTTATGGAAGAAGATGAATCTTGAAATTCAATTCTCTTGGAAGTTGAAGCAGAACTGGCAAGAGAACTACTGGCAGTGGACAAAACCAGTGAATTGTATTCTTCTTCCATTCTTTGTAATAATATCCCCTTTGACAATCCCTCCATTTTCCTTCTCAGAATCTCCACCTTTAAAGTTCAATCAAATCCATGAGAAACGAACACCAAAAAAGGCAATAAGGCAAAATACTGTGGTTACTTTTTCACTTACATTCAGTTTTCCACTTGCAACAACACTATCATCACATTCAAATCTGCTACTTCTTCTAACTGACAAGCTAACATTTTCCATCTCTTCAAACTCCCTCAAATATATCCCATCTGATGGTCCTCCACCAATTTTTTCGAGCCGTCTCTGCAGAACACAAACTTGTTTGTCAAAATTTCTGATATTCCTTCTCTCAAAATCCTTGACTGCTGATCTCTTTTGCAACTTCTGAAGTTTCTCTGTCAACTCGTGAATCTCTTCATCCAAAACCATGTCAACATTCTTTCCTTCACAAATCTTTATTCTCCCCTGCATTCCACTTTCTAAGTTAAAAATCAAATCATGCAAACCATCATGAAGTAAATACAAAACACAAGGCAGCTGAAATCACTGACAAACAGTACATTCAATCAGCCACTTGAGACACAATTAGGCCAGTTCATAATACATCAGCTATTACAATAACTACCCTACTTTCAAAAAAATTGGAAAATTAACCTTAAAAATTGCACCAAAAGATAACATATCTTAGACAAACACACCATACCTATTTATGTAACAAAACGTAAAATAAAGTCAAACGGGGTTCATAAAAATTATAAATTGTTTTCATAAACTATTCAATTGAGATGATTGAAAATAAAGTCAAATCAGCTTATAGATATATCATAAATTGTTTGCATAACTCTCCCAAACAATATTACAAGTATTTATGTCACTACGTAAACTCAAATATATCAATCCAAATAAGCCCTAAGTAAGACGTGTTTTAAGCTAAATAATATAGAAACACCTCTCAAAATGCAATTTTGAAAGCTCAAAGGAAAACCCAAATGAAAAATAAGTTGGATTGTCTTATTTGTGTTTATCCACTAACATAGGCACTTGTGAGTTGTGAGACTATTTGACAAAGTTTATAGAAACAACTAACATTTTTACCTAAGTGTACTATAATAACTAATGAAAAAAGCTTATAGCTAATATGAAAATAGTTTTATCTTGTTATAAAATAGTTTATATCTGAGGACTTAATTAAGATATTTTGTCCAAACAAGGCATAACATAACACAACACAACACAATGATAGAAAATGAAATTTGGAATGAGAAAAGAAAAAGGAAAGTGGAACTAACAGAAACAAGAGTACGAACAACAGATCTTAGAGTCCGTTCCATCTTTGAACGAGTCCTTTGTAACTTCTTAACAGCAATCTCTTTCTCCATCCTCAACAAATTACACTCTGCTCTCAACATTTCCGCTTGAAACTTCCACTTCTCTTCCTCCAACGCCGACCCATCAATAACAACTCTCTCCCTCCTCTCTTCACAACGATCCAACAGCACTATTGGAACACTCATCGAAACTGAATCAGGTGCGCGTTTCTCTTGATCAAACAAAGTCCCCAACATGTTGATGTCCCTCCGTGCACCGGCGGCGGAGGAAGGAGGTCTTCGGCGAGGACGGCGGTGGAAATGGAGTATTCTTGGGGTTGGAGGAGGTGGTGGATGGTGGTGCCATTTGGGTCTTCTTGTAGACATTTTATCATGCAAGTGAAACAGAAAGAAGAAGAAGGGGGGTTGAAATAAGGAGAGTGGGGGTGGTAATAGTAATAGTGAATAAGTGATAGGCGTGCAACCTCGTGAAGAGGAAGAACAGAGATTTTGAAATGAAAGTTTTTGTGTGAGTATTGTTAATGACAACGTTACTATGTGTTGTGTGTGTGAGAGAGAGGGTTTTTGGGTGTTATTTATTTCCCAACGTCGGGCACTGTCTCTTCATGGGAATTTGAAAAAGACTTTTCTGGTTTGTCTCTGTTTTTTCCCCCAAAATATCCTTCCTTTCCCTCAATTCACTGCTTCATCACTCTTTTTTTATTTATTTCAAACACCTTCATGGCTAAACTCATGCTATCCATTAAATATCAAAATAGGTGTATTTAGACTTTTAATTTATAATCTAACTTTTCAAATTTATCTGCACCTATCATTTTACTTATGAAAATGGTATTCATTAATTCATCATAAATTAATTTTTAATTTTATTAAAATAACTTTTAAAATTAATAAATTTACTATGATATAAAATATTAAATTCTCATATTTGATAAATTTAAATTCAATTTTTCATTAAAAAAATATTTAAATTTAGTGTCTATATACTTCGAATATAATTAAATTTCATTGATAGAACTTACTTTCAATAAATAAATAAAATCACCCTCTCAATTTCACTATCCAATGCTATTTTGGTTTACCCTTCAAATTATATTTTATATGTTTTTAGCTGCTCTCTATTCCAAATATTTGGTAATTTTAATAATAAATCGTCAAATTGGTCTTTTCTTTTGTTTCTTCTATCATCAATTCGGTCATTAAAATTGGAATGGATGGACATATTTTGATCTCTAGCCTTTGTGTTCATTATTCTTCCTTTGTCATTCATTGTTCTTTCTCTACTGCGTTCCTCACTCTCTCTTATTCTCCTACTCCCCCTCTCTATGTTTTATACTACTTATTTTCCCTCTTTTTCTTCTTCCTTAGTCTCTTAGAGGTAAAAGAGAGACAGAGAACCAAGAAAGAGGGGAATGAAACTAAGAAATAAGATAGAGAAGCAAAAATAAGAACCAAGAGAGAAGTAAAAGAGATATCTAAAAATGAAGTAATTGATAAAAACTTGTATTTTTAAAAGTAAACTTTGAAAATAGTCGCTTAATATTAAAATTATTCCTAAAAATAGTGATGGAACTCGCAATTAACTTCGGAGAAAATGGTTTTTATTAAGCGATACTAATATGACATTATGTGGAGTATAATATATGTCGGTTACGTTTCACCTCATATCCTATGAGAAGAAATCAATAGAGAGATTATTTTAATTAATATTTCTTATTTACAAAAATGTTTTTGCTATTTCACAATTTTTAAAGAAAAAATTATTTATTACCTGTAATTTTAATATATTATTTTTGTTTCAAAACCAAGTATATTTTAAAAAAATTGAGAAATGATATTATTTGAAATAATTAAGATTATTTATTTTTATGGACTTGAATCTTTCAAATAAGATTTTATATTTGAATATTGTGAATTATTAAAATGTGATTAAGAAGAGATATCTATTA
>JBBPBT010000938.1:5404074-5416027 GCA_037974875.1 Cicer bijugum | reverse complement strand
ATGTCAATTATTTTATCCACATTTAATGTCATTGTTTCAAAAAGATCCTTATATAAGAATATGTTTGGATGATGGATTTTTGTGAGAGAATGTAATTTTTTAGGATAATTCAAATTGTTTCACATAAATTGTCTTATTTAGATAATAAATTTGAATAATTTTTAAAATAATTTTTTTATGTATTTTATCAAAGCTAAATTTAAGAAAATTCAAATACAATATAAAAATAAAGAATTTGAAACTCCATTTTTACCTTTTAATATATGAATCTCAAAAGAGTCTCTGTAATAATTTTATATTTATAATTGTCTCTATATACTTTAAAATTTACACATTAGCCCCTATAAAATTTTATTTCTTGACAATTGGTCTCTATAAAATATTCAATTTTACATTTTGGTCCCTAAATTTTGCAAAACAGTCCTCCAACATTTCAAAATTTTAGTTTTGACCCATATTAAAATTTTCATGTTTGCCCCAAAACTTTTGAAATTTATAAATATGTAAAAACAAGTTTTTAGTCCCTATAAAATATTACTATATTATTTTTAGTCCTTGTAAAAATATTCTTCAACTTTTAGTACTTGAAAAATTTCCGTTTTAATTTTTAGTTTCTAATTTTAAAATCAACTTGCAAATTTCTAGAATTTTTTAATAGTATTTTTTTATAAATGTTTAGGACATATTTAACAAATTTCTTATAAAAATTTAGAATTGTTCAATCCAAACAACAAAATTTATAAATGAAGGGAATATAGTAGAAATATAGAAGTATTTGAATTGCTTAGAATTTTCAATTATTCTATTCAAACACACTCTATTATTATGAGAAGATGTCCACCAATTAATAAATATATTTATTTTTTTTATATTAATTAAAAATAAATTCACTTAATTATTTATTCTAAATATGTATTTTTGCTTATAGTTAGGGGGAAAAAAAAAACCTTATTTGAACTCTATTTTACAATAAGATTTTTAACCTAAATTTTTTATAGGTGATTTATATGGAGGGAGGGTAGAAATTAGAAACGCTTCTGCTTTTTTCAGTTTGGTATAATAATCCTTTTTTCTGCATTTAGACCATGTTGTCCGATGAATTGTGGTACCCTACATATTATACTAATACTATATAGTAATTATTTTTGCCGCATGAAGAGTTTGATAATGTTACCGTTACAATGTTGTCTTCTTCTTATAAGCAAGAAGTTAGATGCCAATTAGGTAAACGAAGTTGAATTTCCAACAAAATTCGAATTCTTAATTGCAGATAGTGTTGCCTAACACATCTTCCCAATAGAAGTATCTAAGATATCCGAGGCAAGTCAATATTTATATGAACACAAATATACAACCATTCAAGATTCAATACATAACGTCAATAACAAAACTACATATATAAAATAAAACAACAGTCAAAATATTTAAACAACTCAACATGATCTTTGTTGTTTTAAAAAATTAAATTAATATTTTAATTTGAAATAAATGCAAGTGCAAATATTAAAGTATTAAAATTGGATTAGTGGAGGCCACTTAAGGGATTCATTTTAAGGAACGGACATTGGAGCATGTGGCATGTGATGACCACTCAAGAAACTCACAGTGAACAAATTAAGAGAATATACAGTGGAGATCATCTTAGTACTCGTCAATTTCCTGTATTAAAATACAGTGGCTGTTGTCAAATATAGTTCTCCTCAGTTTATTTACTTGCACATTTATAATTAGTCAATTGTCTCGTGTTTTTCATTTATTTCTACATTAAAGTAATCTTCATCAGTTCACATTCTATTATGCTGTTCTTGTATCAATTTCTGTTAGTATTCAAAGATTAAAAAAAAAACCTCCCAAAAAATAGACACAAATTGAAAGATCGAACTCAAACACATGCTCAATGAACCAAAATCTCATCCCCTCGAACCAATGCCTTTGCAATATCAAAAAAATAAAAACTGAGTACGTGCACATAGATCATATAAATGAAATACTTGCATTCCAGCTCTAACACATCACATGGTTCCCAAATGCACCATAATATGTAGCTAATCACTAATATTATTACAATTAATAAATCCTGATTGATGAACTTTATTATTGGAGCAAAAACAAAACTGAGTAACAGATCTTATCAAACAGGATTAATTGAAGAAGAAAAACCAAAAGTTGTGGAAAACCCAAAAAAAAATATTACAGAAAGGCTTATTTTTTGTCTTCAGAAAAACTCATAATGAAAATTAAGCACCAAACGACTCTAGCTGAAAGCTTGTTTTATACAAAAATGATAAAACCAAACATTAATTAGTCTAGCCTCAGGGTTACCACACAGTAACAGCACTGAGAGTTTTGCTCAGTCGCCATTCTAGTCAACCAAAAAGTAACATCAGGTACATCTTCATTAGCCAAGTCAATTAAAATTCACCTTTTCCATTTTGGTTGGAAGCAACATAATTGCGGATAACTTCTATGGCCAACTGATGAGCAGTCTTGTTTTGAAGCTTAGCTAACTCATCGATTGCTTCATATGTCTCCTTATCGGTAAAAAGCTTTAGGTTGTGGCGTGATGGTGCTACTACTGGACCCTCCCATTTCTCAATAAATTCTTTAAGCTTCTCAAATCCCTATAAACAGAAAATGGTATCATTTTGGCCAAACATACTCATCACTCATAATAATCACCTCCAATATTAAAAACAAAGTTAAAAAGAAGGCTCCAAGATGCAAACAAAAAGTATAAAGGTCAAAAGTTACCACTCGGGTTGTGAAGTTGCCAAATGATTCTTTGGATTGACGCTTTTGCTTCCAATGATAAAACAAGGGCTCCAAAACTTTTTCAAGGTCTTGAAGCTTCACCTTGTCCATGAAACTTCGAGCTAATGATGTTTGGGCACTGCTTCCTCCAAGCCAAACCTGTATCAGGAAGGAGGGAAAGAGAAAGGTGGTCAAGACAAATTTTTGGAATTTTCTACTAACCACAAGTGGGTTGAGCCACCGATTAACAAACCTGATAACTATTTGGGCCGTCACCAACCAGTCCAAGTTCAGCCATATATGGTCTAGCACAACCATTAGGGCAGCCAGTTATCCTTACAACCACAGATTCATTATACTTCAGACCAACCTGAATTGGGAAGAGATAATTAGAAAGTTTCCTAATTAGTGATCTCCATTATATCAGTAGTGTCATTTACTTCAGTACTAAACTTTTGTCCGGCAGCAATACCTTCTCAAACATGGCTCGAATCCGCTTAAGAATATTTGGTATCCCACGTTCAGCTTCAGTAATTGCCAGGGGACATAATGGGAAAGCAGGGCATGCCATTGCCGTTATGTTAAGGGGATCTACATATTTAGGTTGCTATTCACAGAAAAACATGGTCATTATATGTCTAATAATGAAAAATCATACACTGAAAAACAGCAATATCATATAAGGGAAAAAGAAAAGTAAAAGAAATAAAAGCAAAAAATAACTAACAATTAGAATTAAGTCAAGTGAAAGTGGTCTTAAAGAAATTAACCAATGTTCAACCAAATATAATAAAGTAAACTTCTGTTAGAATATATTAAAATATCTTGTAATATATTGATTGTATCTAAGAGTAATTTAGGGTAACTTAGATTATATCTAAAAAATGGATCCCACATTTCCTTATACAAAAGCATCAGTAAAAAAAGTGAATGGAAAACATTTCCCCAGTACACCTATAAAAATTAGGTCATCACAAAAGCGGCAGCTAATCAGATTTTTAAACACCTAAAAAATACAAATGGATATCCCTGTTATAACAGAATAGTTAATATAATGTGGGGGCATGTAAGAAAAATTTACATGTTTCTAAATGCAACTCAGTGAAAGGATGAAACTACTAATTATGACCTCTAAATGACGCAATGTAGGGCTAACAAACAATATCAAATGTCAAACGAGTAGAGACAAGTGAATTCAATATTTTACTAACAAATATAGCTTAACACAAACAATTAGGGCAAGGGCATGATCTGTTAATCTGTTCAAATTAAGCTGGAAAACCTCACCAGCAGACCAGCCTGAGAAAGAATGGTAGTGATGGGACGTTTCCAGGCAGCACGAATATCAGTCAATATGATGTTCTGATTTGGAGTGATCCTAACATTCAAATGATACTTCTCAATAACCTCCCTCAATGCCGTTTTCATTTTTCCACCAATACGACCACTGTCAACATGAAGCCCACAATATAATCCACCATCTCCCTGGAAGATAAAATTCAATGAGCACATAAGAACATGGAGCTATAGTTTAGCCCAAAGACAGTATCACCAAAGAATGGGCTACCTGCAGATTACTTAGCCACATATAAAGGAGATTTTGCTGTAGTTCCCTCATAGTCACACATCAAAAATTTATATGCATATTTACTGTTAAATACGGTAACCAAAATCTACAAAACATCAGAACTAACTATTAACTTCATTTAACTACTCGTCCAGATATTTGTCTGTTTCTATGTTATGCCTAGCATACCTTTTCAGGTAAAACAGAACTGAAACAAGTGTACACTTTGCAGGTGAGATAGCATGCATGAAGATCCATTCTTATCATATCAGCTATTAAATCCATGAAAAGACATCAAACATGTCAAAAGCTTATCCACCAACTTCCTCATCATTTGGAACTTGGAAGTCTATGTAACTATGAATCAAAAATGGCGTGCATCAACAAACAATAGTATAAAGTTTAACTACAAACAAGCATATATACATGGATATTCTTCACTCATCTAGAGAACCAACCTGCTGATGCCATCCAAGATAACTTTTGAATTCCCATTCTGGCAAGTGGCGGAAAGGTTCAAACTTCTTGCCATAGTATTCCTCAACTACATTTCTGAACTTTTCTATTCCCCAAGAGTCAATCAGATATTTCATTCTACTGTACTTGCGGTCATCTCTTCTCCCATTTTCTCGTTGTGTAACAACAATTGCTTTCACTGCATACAAAATATCCTCTTTTGGCACATAACCCAATGGTTCAGCCAAGCGAGGAAAAGTGGATTCTAACCTATGTGTTCTTCCCATCCCACCACCAACCTGCAAACAATAATTACAAGATCCCAGTTACTAGTTATCCTGATATCAGAAAAATCATTCAATCAACTGTTATTTAAATTCATCTTACATATAAGTTGAACCCTTGAGGCTCCCCATCATCATCGGTAACAACAACAACACCAATATCATTTGTGAGAATATCCACAGAGTTATCAGTTGGCACGGTAACTGCAATTTTGAATTTCCTCGGCAAGAACTGAGTTCCATAGATAGGCTCAGGTGAATCTGGGAAGTTTGTTCCATGAGAATTGTCATTTCGTGCCTGAACTACCTCAGGCGGTTCTGCTGACATAATTCTTTCCCCGTCTACCCATATATCATAATAGAAACCAGATTGAGGAGTCAAAAGTGCAGCAATGTTCTCTGCAGTTTCTTGAGCAAAGAGGTAATCTTTCCTCTTAATCGGAGCAGCAGGAGCAAGCACATTCCTATTGAGGTCACCACATGCACCGAGACTTGAGCCCATATTTCTAATAATGGTACCCATAACCGTTTTAAGGTCCTTCTTAACCACACCATGGAGCTGAAACGTTTGTCTAGTAGTCAAACGAAGCGTCCCAATTCCAAACTGATCAGCAAGATCATCCATGGTCAAGTAAAGTTGGTTTGAAACTTTACCACACGGGTTCTTAGTACGTATCATAAACGAGTAAGTTCTAGAGCCACGCTCGTCTCTGTTGTACTGTTGATAACTGCCATGAAACTTGATCAATTGTGTAGCAGGTTCGCTTAAATTAGGTGCATCCGTCAACATATCCTCGTTAAGAGGATATCTAATGAAATTGCTTTGTTCCTTAAATATCTCAACTTTGCTTCTCTTCTCAGTGGCAGTTTCAGACTTAGCAGGCTACAAAGAAATTTCAACCACAACAACAACAAGTTCATAAAATCATGAAAATGAAACTCAACATTCCAGAATCCAAAGTCTAGCTACCACATTATAATTACTTACTTATTTTGTTTTTAAAATAAAATCATACTCTGAAATAAAATATAAACAAATAAATTATCTGAAAGGTGGATGTATTTGGTGTATATTTTAGACTACATACATTTCATCAACTTTTCATATAAAAGTTTTGTTCATATTTGATTTCTCTTTAAAACATTAACGGAACTACCAATTAAAGTTTAAATAGAGAGTAACCGAAGTATTATCGAGGAAATGAATAATTAATAATCGTGGATTATTGAAAAAACAGAAATGAGAATACATTAGTAATGTTAAACATGAAAAATGAAATGAAAAAAGGAAGGGTGAGATGATGAATAGAAACCGTGGAAACAGCTCGTATGAGGGATGAGGAGGAGCGAGTGGATGAAGGAACGGAGAGAACATTGCGAGTGAGAGAAGATGTGGCGGATGAAGACCTTAAGCCGTGGTAGGTCGGGATCTGAAGCTTAGGGTCCCTGAGTGCCGCTGCTGCGAACGACGTCGTCATGAGTTGCTGAGCAACGAAGAGTGAAAATTGGAAAGGGAAAAAGAATGAAGAAGAGGAGGAGGGTTTATGGTTGCGTTGTTTTTCAGAACGAAAAGAAAAGAAGAACAGTGTGTGAGTGCTATTTGATGCTACTACACAATAATAATATCCGTAATTTCTGTAAATTTTTAAGTCTAAGTATTTAGATAACACAACTTATAGTAGTGTGAATTATTACTTTCAAATGCGAAATGAAAATTGTATTGTTGGTTTGATTGAAAAGGCGATGGCAAAGTTGGTTTTGTTTCTTGTGGCGCAGCCACGTGCTTACAACGGGAACATATTCCAAGTGTTATAGTTCGCTTATGACGTACGCGCTCACGCACCCCACGCTACTCCTTCGCCGCTAAAACTTGTCATCTCAAGAATTATTACTAGTTAACTTAAG
This sequence comes from Cicer bijugum, assembly GCA_037974875.1. NCBI lineage: Eukaryota > Viridiplantae > Streptophyta > Magnoliopsida > Fabales > Fabaceae > Cicer > Cicer bijugum. Next base: position 5,409,064 of record JBBPBT010000938.1, on the reverse strand, counting down.
AGTAAGTGGAAATAAACGAGTCCAACCACAAATTTTGCATAGAAAATTTTATTTACAATTTTAATGCTTGAACTGTAGATTTTTTAATAGTTAAATTCTTAACAATGGTCATCTTATAGTATATTTGTTAATATTTCTCAAATATGAAAAACACCATTATCAATATAAAAATATTATATAAGGATGAATGGTATAACCACCAACATTTGATTAGGGATGGTAAATAGACCCGGAAAAAAATCTAGAATGAGTAGAGTAAAAATTCGCATAATGGGTATGAATATGGAAACGGGTAATTACCCGCAAAATTAAATGGGTATCGGTGCAGGTACGGGTATATATTTATTATTATTATTATTATTATTATTATTATTATTTGGTGCGTTTGTTTGAGTTTAAATAAAAATTATTTTTTTAAACAACAAAAATGATCATAAAGTACATAAAAATGATTTTTTTTAAAAATGTTTGGTTGAATAAATATTTTATAAAATACAGATATTTTTAAATACACATATGTCTCTCTTATGCATCTTTATCTCCCCATATAATCTTTATCTACTATCTCTCTTACTCTCTAGTATATATCTCTAAAACTCCTTTTTATCATAATCAAATCAGTGAATTTAGATACTCAATTTCATAATTTTCTAAATAAACTTATAAATAAATCATCACAAAAATATGCATGTAATAGATTTTGGAGATTCTTTTCTAATATTAAAAAATGAGCCATTAATACCAATTTACATGATGTTCTTCTATCTTATCAATTTACATGATTCTCTACACATATCAATGTACACATGATGTTCTACCTTACCAATTTAGTTTTACTGTGATCACATCTTGCAACAATTCTTTAATCTCTTAGAATTTTTCGCATATTTTTTAGTTGTTATTCTAATTGATATTTAACTAAACAAAAATGTAAAATAACATATTAAAAAAAATTATAAAGTAACCTATCATTTACCAAATTTTCAAATGATAAACAAAGTTACAGTTCTATAATCACTCATACATAGTTCCATTATCCATATTCACATGATACGATATAATTTTATATTTTATTATTATTTTCTAAAATCTTTAAAAATACAAACACTTACGATCTATTTGACAGACACATTTTAAAATATTAATCTAATTGATTACGAATTAAAAACCAATAAATAAACACATATCTATTCTTATATATGATGTACGCGCTCACGCATCCACGCTTCTCCTAAAACTTGTCAAGAATTATTACTAGTTAACTTAAGAGCAAGTGGAAATAAAGAGTCCAGACAAAAATTTTGCAATAAATTTTTTTTTTTTATATAATTTTAATGCTTGAACTGTAGATTTTTTTATAGTTCAAGGATTATACTAAAAGAAAACGTATTCCTACCATTATCAATCAGCTTAACTCCAATGAAAGAAAAATCAACTAACCTAATCTTCTATACACCCATTTGTCCATCTTCGTATAATATCTTTCCACCACACTAAATCTCTACTAGTCCTTCCCCTTACTCTTCCGTTCTCTAACCCATAAGCAACGCTATCACGTGGAAAGATGATAAAATATAACATGGTTTCTCTATAAATTTTTTTTTACTAATTTTATAATAATATAATAAAAGAAAATATATATACCCATCGTCTATATATTTTAATTTTACAGACAACTAATAAAAATAAAATCTTTTAGTAATTTTAAAATATTTAAATAATTTTTTAAATACCATTTTAAAATAATTATACTCTAATAATACTCCTATTTATAACTCATATGATTATTAAACATGTTAAAATTATTAAGAAAACACAAGTGACAAATTACTAACTTAAGACTTCTAAATATATATATATATATAATAATTTAAATTAACTCAACTATGGTAGATAAGTTCATTTTGATTAATACAGGTCAAATCAACTTGTTCATTCCATTCACTAAATTACTTTGTTGTCTTGTATTTATGTTATTTATTATTTATCGGTCAAAATAAGTTGGATTTTTTCGATAGGTTAATATTTGATCTATTAACTTATTATGTAAATTTTACTTTAGTTTGATAATTATTTTGTATTCCGTTTTAATTTATAATTTTATGTTAGTCAAGTTAATGATTTCCTTCAAATTTATGTTAACTTTTCCTACATGGCAATAGTTGTGGCCCCTTTTTTCTTCGAATTAAGGTTCTATTCATTTTTTTATGACAAATTTTTTAGTGAACTTTGATTACACAGCATTGGTTGTGGTCCTCTTTCTTCTCCAAATTAGGGTATTATTCATCTTTTTTCTCTTCATTCTTTATCTTCTCATTTATTCTCTAAACAAACAAAAAAAAACAAATGAATGAGAATGGAAATATCATAGAAAAAAAATATTTACTCGAGAAAAAACAAGATAAACATGTTTCGAGCAAAATAAGGGACAAAGTAACATATCATTCAAAAACATTTGAGGCTAAATCAAAACATCCAAACTTTGAAGAAAAGATAAAACTCTAGCTTCCACTCCAATAAATTTGAAATAACCCTCAAATTTTTCAAACCTTTAACATGAAAAGAAAGATAGCCACTAATGGAATAACATCTTTAAACATGAAAACGAAGCAAACACTTCGTAAAAGAAGAAATAAGAATCAATTGAGAAATAACCTTTGCTCTTCACCCTTTATTTCAAGTGAGAAAAAAGAGGTTTTTCTGTAGCTCTTGTTGAAAGTGTGAAAGGGAAGTAAAGATGCTGAAAAGGAGACTAAACACAAATATTCTTTTATGTTTGTATATTTTAGTTACATTTGTACTTTTTTTTTTATTACCAAGAATAATTCATTTCGACTTCGTATCTCAAAATATATTTGTATCTTAATGAGTGAAAACAATTTTGACACATTTTAATTGGATATCAATAAAATATATGTCAAAAATTTGAATTAAAAAAAAAAAACCTAAAACACCAGAAGTGTTCTGGAAATTCGCTTCCCACACACCACCCCTCCCTTTCTATCTTTACTATTTATTGTTTTGCATAAAATATTATTTTATTTATGTAACAAATGTCAAAACAAATATATACGCTTCATCTTATTGGTCACTGTATATTTTTCAAATTAATTTGTAAGAATGCCTATAGTTTGTTTTCATAGTCAGTGAGATTGACAAAAGAAAAAACTATTCAATTATTATCCAGCTTTTTTACCTTAATTAATTCCATTGAAATATATTAAGTTGATGTATTAAAGTTGATTATTTTTATTGGATAGCGATGTAAAATGACTTTATACGTTTGTATATATAATAAATTAAATTATTTTTTTTATGTTAAACTACTAAATAGTCATTTTATTTTCTATTTTATTTTAATCTTTTTTTCATTTTCGTTTGACTAGTCTTCTATGTATCATTTATGAACCTAATAAAGTGTAAAGAAAATAAAAATTAAACTATTATCCTTTAATTATTTTAAGGACTAAATTTTTTTAGAGATTAAATTGAGTCTTACAATTTTTCTGAAGGATTAAAGCGAATTTTTGCTCTTAAATAAATAAATAAAACATGTATTTTAGGCTACATGAATTAACACATATTGATATCTAGACAAGGTTAATTAACTCAAAAGAATTATGTAATAAATTACTAGCTGAATGTATATATACAAGCACCCTAGGGACGTGGTTTAAACTTACACAAAGCGCGTTTAGCAAAATCATCTGAAGGATATCGATAAAAGCTTGTGTTTTTGGGTGGGTTGGTGGCACACACTCACGAACCTAGACGGAATCTTGTGCATATTTGATTTTAATTTTAAAGTATTTAAAATTTGGAGGAATAAAATTGACTATGGTATATTTAAGTGTCATTAGATTAAAATTTATTATCATTAGAAATTAGAATTTATAATTTTTATGTTTAAACATAGTTAACAAAGACTCCGTAATGTTTGTTCTATTAAGAAACATCAAATATTTTAGAGACATCAAATGAATATTGTTTACAAGATCTAAGATTCAATTTCTGTTATTTAATATTTTATTCTCTCCTTTAACAAATTAACAAACCATAAAAAAACAAACAAAAACAATAAATTTGTTATATTTAAAAAAAATGTTTATAGTACTTTATTTATAATTTTTAAAAATCAAATTTTCAATCTATAAACCGGTTTAGATAGTTTTTATAAAAAAATATTTGAAGTATTTTATTTTTTGTTACAATTTTTTTGTATACTAAAATTTAAAAATAATACTTCAAATGATAAATTATTTTGATTAGTTTTTCATAAAAATTATTTTTTAAGGACATATTTTTTTTAAATTATATAATTAACAATAGACAATATGTATGGTCTAAAATATAAATTCTAGAGACATTCATTTTTGTTGGCCCACATTTTTTTATATTTAATATCATCAGAAATAACTTTTTACTATTTTTTTAATAAACTCATAAAAAATAATTTTAAAAATTATGAAACTAATTTTTTTTATTAATCTATAAATAAATCATAAGAATAATTTAAAACCACGTCGAATTGAGCGATGAGACAAAAGGAGATTGAAGCTCCTGCTACAAAATAAAACAAGCTGATAATTATAAATTTTGACTCTCTCATGTTTAAATCAAATATAAGAGAGTCATGTTCATCATCTTAATATTAAAATGCATTGAAGTTTACCACTTAGAAATAGAAATTAAACTGCAATTTTAATTCTCTTATTTTATCAAATTTACAATTAGATTTTCTCCTGCAATTTTAGTCTATTTTTTAAACTATTGACATTTGATTCCATTTTTCGATTTGAATTTCAATTTAGTGATATGAACATAATTAAGTGAAAAATCACATTGACGTGAATTTAAATAATACCACTTAAATTTTTTAAAGTAATCTTAAATGAAATTGATTTATTTTTTAAGTTTAGGAATTTTTAAAATAAAATAAAATAAAAAGAAATTTTAAAAATTTAATTAATTTATTTTTTAAAATTATTAA
>JBBPBT010000938.1:5329074-5345497 GCA_037974875.1 Cicer bijugum | reverse complement strand
TATCGTCTATGATAAACAGAGAGAAATGAACAATTTATTTTTATTTGAATAAATGTTACTCTTATATGCAATATTTTATTTGTTATCATTTATGTTATGTTTTTTTAAAGATGTACAATTATCATGATATGTAATATTTTGAAGATTAATTATAATATTCATCTCTTATTTTTTGAAAAATTTAAATTAAATCTCAATAACTTTTCTAAATTCTTTTGATGGTTCCTAAAAAAATTTCAAAAATTTGCAAATTGTGATTGTTTTTTTCCCTAAGAAAAGATGAGTGTTAAATAGGTAGTTTGATACAAAATGTTGGATAGAGATTTTTTTACATTGTGAGTGAATTAAAATCGTTAAATTATTAACAAATTTTGAATTTTATTTTAACTATTTCAAAAATTACAAATATAAATAAATTTATTATATAAAATTTTTTACACAAAAATAGTGTATAATAATTAAACTCGTAAAATTTTCGAATCAAATTTCCATTTCGAAAGTTTAGCGTCCCAAATATTCGAGGCTTCGAAAATTTCCTTCAAGACCAAATTTCGAAGGTTTAGTGCAAGGCATGCCTTTCGAAACTTTAGTTCAACATCAAAGTTTCGAGGTTTAGTTTTATATGCCTTTCCAAACTTTAGATCAACATCAAAGTTTTGAGGATTACATTTACGTGGAAGGTTTAGTACAATGACAAATATTCGAATTTTTTACCATCGAAACTTTCAAATACAATTAAAGTTTCAAAAATGTGTTTTTTTTGAAAAAATTTACATTTCGAAGGTTTTAAAAAAACAAAATTTTCGAAATCTACGTTTATTACATAGGGTATATTGATCTTTAAAAATTACTGGAGGATGTCAGGTACAAATGGGGGGTGCCTGGTACAATTCTCTTGCTCGTATTAGACAGGCCCAGAAGTGCGTGCACTGATCCAATACAAAACGTCAGAAGAGCCAAAGCCCAATCCATATAGAGAGACACATGAACTACACACACCACGAGTCCACGACGTTGATCCTCCACTGACGGCGACTGAGGCTGCAAAGTGCAAACGAATAGAAACTTCTCAATTCTCAAGTAACACGCCACGCCTACACTCCACTTTCGAATCTCCAAAACGACAACGTTTATAGGTACCATTATCTTTCACCATATCATAATTCAATAGTATTATACATACATTGTTCGATTTTCGCAACCGAGAAGTCGAAATTGACAATTTCTTGATTACATTTAATTTAATTTAGTTTAATGCGGTTGTAGGGCTTCTCATGGAGACGCAACCACACGATAATTTGCAGCACGCACCCGTTTCTTCCAGCGACGCCGATAATCTACACAGCGATGCGGTGGCTGAAATTTCAAACCACAGGTTATTTGCGAATTCACTCGCTCGTTTTTCTCTGTTTCAAAAACTATAGTAATTAATTTTGTCTTTGCGGTTGTTTTTTCAGAGACACTGAAGTAAAAAGCGACGTTTCAAGGGATGAAGTTATTCGGATTCTACAGGCTATTGCTTCCACCGGGAGGTTTTGGTAAGGTTTACTTTTATGCTTCCTCTTGTTAATGTGTTAGTGGTGATGTTTGTGTATTTTTTTTCCTTCCTTGAATGAAGAGATTTGGAGTTCGGTTGTTATCAGATTTGGTTATGTTTCTGTTTTTGGTAGATAATGTAAGAGGTGCTTGTTTCTGGTTGTAGTTTATTCTATAAAGCACCAATGGATGGGATGCAATTGACACTGACACATAGGCGTCAATTATAATTTAAGAAAATGGAAGCTATTAAATGTAGCTATATGTGTAGATAACTGATGTTAGTGCTAGATAGGATTTATATACATTTACATTTTAAAGGTGAAGGGAAAGGTGCCAAAAGGTGGATGTCTTACTGATTTAAGGCATTAACTTTTAAATTAAATAATAAAATAGTTTACTTTTTTGCATTGGTTCATAGTAAAAGTAAATGAGTAAGATGTTCGATTTGCTAATCATCATATGGACTGAAAATTAGTTATTCTTTTTAACATTTTGGCTATATCAGTCTCTCTAGCATCACAATCAACATCTTAGCTAGCTGAAGCTTCCCTGTTTTTTGTTCTTTAAACTGATATTGACGAGGCTCTATAGCCGCCGTGCTTTGCATGAATTAGAACTGTACAATATGTGTGCCATTTGGTGCTCTTGACTACACTACATTATGTTACTGCACTAAGAATGTGAGAATGAGTTAGTTAATGATATTTTTAATCCTTTAATCTCATAATATTTCTGTTTAGTTCTTTCTGTTCTAGTTGCAGAAATACTACCGTTTTTAAATTGATTCAGTTAAGTTTGCATTGCTATGGACTGCCAATTGCAAATGGAAATTAACGAATTGCCAACTGTTTGACATGATGATATCTTTCAGTTACTTACTTGTTTGGTTGTTTTAGCAAGCCTAAACTGTACCCAGAAAATGCAAAGTATTTAATTGCACTGAATTATGATTCACAACATTATAGTGCCAAAGCAGCCTCGCTGCCTCATGCGGCTAGAGGGTGCCGGGTTTGGTAAGGAGTCCAATAGTCAGGGTTAGAAGTAGATCAAGAGAGATTAAAGACCAAAACCGGTTGTTAAGAGATATTTGGATATAAATGGTTCATCTCTGGACCTTACATGACAGGTTTTTATGGCATTGATTGATCTATGCAGCTGATCTCACCTAATGAGAAAAGTCTTGGTGGCTGTTGTTATTGTGTTATTTGTCCCTTCATTGCTCCTTCCTTGAGGATTTGATTTAAATTTCCAATGATTATGTATTTCTGTGTATGTTAACTGTTAAGTTCGTTTTTCTGTTATCGTTTAAATTGCTAAGGACACATTGTTCAAGAATGATCACGGACCTTAGCCTCTATCTTTCTTAGATTGATTTATTGATTGTGTCTGTTAACTATGATGTTTAGGTATTAATGAATGATGAATATGTTCTATATTTTGAAATTTGAGGTTTTCATATGCTTGTATTTAAGTATTTGCATATTGTTTACTATTTTCTTGATAGAAGCCACTATCATTTTATTCACTTCAATGGCTAAGTTGAAAGATAGTTGACTTGGAGATGGATATGCACTTCAAACGCTAATGTGGTAATTACTTGAATCACAGGCATGACTGGGATAATCTGAAGAGTATGCTATCATTTCAGCTGAAGCAGGTATGGGGAGGTATGCTAGCATGCATTATTCTTTATATTATGTTAATTTTAGCGGTATGCTAGCGTTTAGGTTTTGTATTTGTATCTTTCATGTAATAGGTTATTGGAATATTTATTATTCATACATCATAATTATTATACTTCAATTTTTTTCATCTTTCTCTCTATACAGGTATTGTCTGAGTACCCTGAGGCAAAAACGACAAGTGAGCAGCAATGTGCTTCATTAGGAGAGTCCTACTCTGATTTGGTCAACAAATTGGATGAAGGTATTCCACCTTTAGTTCCACTGTTTTTTATGAGTATCTTTAAATTTTATAGACATCAATTGTGATAATTTAATATTGTTATTTCAATATTGAAAATAAATATTAGTCTAAGTATGTGATTGGGACTTGGACATTATGGGGTGCTCAAGTCCTCCATCGAGTAGTATGAGTGAGATGCTCGGAGGAGTATTTAAGTGGCTTAATTCTTCCCCTTCGATAGCTAGCTTTTAAGAGAGGGTCTCCCAAGTTCATGTATATTTTTAAGAGACTAACTGACATAGTGACACTTAATGAAACCAAAGCTTTTAGAAGAGTATCCTTGAGACATAAAACTTCTTAGCGATTAGCATGGGTTGCGACTGTGGCGTTGATCAAGAGTATCCCACCCATTGTGGTGTCCAATTATACTTACAACTTTTTGATGCCATAATGAAGTTGTGATAGTCATTTAGCTGCTAAACAGTGCTTTTGGATGGCAATTTTCTTAGACCCAACCCAGACCCTGTTTTTTTCTTAATTATTGGCCTGCAGCAAATCTCTTGAATATATTATCTCCTTTAAGGTTGCATATGCCATGCTACCCTGTTGCTTATATTCTTTAATAGTTTTAAGCTGTTATTATAAATGGCTGACCTAATTATTTTTGGGGTTTAAGCTTTCACTAATTAATTTTGATATGCTTTTTTGGATTCCAGAACTTACATGTTTTATTGATGGCCCACCATTTACATTGCAAAGGGTTTGTGAGGTAAGTTTGTTTCTTTTGTCCATTGTGCATATTATTATATTCAAGCTCCAATATCGACCACTTTGACAAGTTTAAGATGATGATATAGAACAATATTACTTTGTCTGATATTGTACTGAACAGATTTTATTGGACGCAAAAAACATTTATCCAAATCTTTCAAAGCTTGCTTTAGCTCTTGAAAAGGTATGCTTCATAATATGGCATGTGCACTTCTTTTCAAATTTGTTATTTGTTTTATTTGACAACAATAAAGATCCTGTATTTGGAAAGGGTTAATCATTCATTTTAAAGGTTAATACTTCAATTGTAGTTAGTTTGTTTAAATATTTTGCTTGAATTCTGTATGGTGTTTTTCTCTGTAGAATTTGTTAGTTACGTCTACAATGGCAATCAGCACTGATCCATATCCACAAGATCCAGTACAAGAGCCAGATGACCATGAGAAGCCAAGTGAAAACCAGCAGCAGCAATCTGATGGAGCACAAAATGTTGCCGAGCCCCTTGTTGCCGACAACGATGAAGTAATGGTTGAGGCTGATGTTGGTGATGATATGACCATTGAAACAGAAGTGTTTGAAGATGCGAAATCATCAGAACAAGATTCCGAGCCAAATGCTAATAATGCATAATTTTTGTGGTTACTGTCATCTTTAAATCCACAAACTGATGAGCATAGACTCATGTTTTCTTGCAGTAAACTCCGAATGCCGAGAACAGGGTGTATCGGGGTCATTCCGTAGTGCTTTAAGCTCTGGTCTGGTAATACTTAGAGCTAAGAATTTTGTAGCACTTAAAATCAGAACAAGGTTCCTGTCTTGTATCTCTTGGATGCTATGCTTGTATTGGGGACATGAGCTAGAATATCTCCCTGTAATTTACTTTTAATTTGTGCTCGTAAGAAATTCATAAACCAGTTCTTGAACTTTGCAATCCTTGTCATCATGCTATCTCTTATATTGGTTGATTTTGGCTATTATTGAGATCATGGCATCAACTGGTAACATGTTGCGCAATCAAATGCGCTTTCTTTGTTTAATTAACGAAGGGCCCTTGCTCATCCAAGAAATAAAAGCAACTGAACTTTTCTTCAAACTTCAAAAGGGCTAGACTCTAGTACATACAAGTCTTAGTTGAAAGAGCAATGAAGCTGGGAGTGATGAGATTAAATGTACAACTCTATTGAAGAAGATGACAGGCATTTTCTGTCCATCGTTGCCTGACTCGCACTCAGATATTAACTTGCTGGCCAGATATTTGATTTTTTCCCATGCAGAGCCAACGTTCAGGTGTTACCTCGTTTTCAAGACACAATTTGAGGAACAAGTAGAAGTGACTCAAACTATACATTCATGCCTCAAGAAAGCAATATGAAGCTATTATTAAAAAATTGAATCTATTGTGTTGATATAGATGATGCCTCAAATGGAAACTCTGATAGAACAAGAATAGAAAAGAAGATAACAGTATTATTTTCTTCATCTCAATCATCTTTTGTTGTGTTGTTTATATGCACAAGTGAAATCTGATAAAGATAGCTTCTTAAGAAAACTCTTGCAGACAGATGTAGCCACTGAAACGTAATTTGTAATCTGAAGAATGTTACATACACCCTTCCAACAGAAAATTCCGGCCAAGTATTTTGGGCTTGGCTCAAACTATCATGAGTTCTATCACTCAGTATTGGAAAAGTTTCCCTACTTGATTAATTTTTTTAAAAGATAAATTTATTATAATATGAGATGTACACTTCATGCAAGGTCTGAGATAATCATAAACTTTATTGAAGATTTTTGATAAATTTTTCTGTACACTTGAACCCAAAATCCCAATAGATGTCAATGAAAAGTCTAACCATCTGTGCTAACTTCAACTCACTTACGTGAAGTGTATTTTCTTAATCTTCAAGCTGTAATATTAATCCAAATAGAGATAAAGTAAACAAAATATCAATGTAATTAACAACTAATTATTAATATTGACTATTTAAAAAAATATCAATGCAATTGATAAACAAACTTTACATTTAAAGGTGAATGTAAATGGAAGTTATTATGTAGCATCAATACATTAAAAAAAAAAATGATCACTTGTTGTATTGACTATTGCGGGAGAAATCAACTGATGTCAAAATTAAATATTTTACTGTCTTTTTATTTTTTCAACGATCAATATTGTTAATTACTATTGCTAATATTGTATTAATGGTGATAATTAAATTCACGATTTATCATTTCACTTCCTAGCTCTCACTCTAATATTTTTTGTGAATAAAAAAAATAGGCACAAAAACTGTATTAGTATATATATATACTACATATGTCCGTTATTATAAGCACTGATTGCTAGTATATATATTGTTTGTAGAAAGAATAGTAATTATTATCCATATAACTCTTCTTCTTGAAGACCCGCATACTACCTATGGGTTTTATCCCTTTAGGTGCATCAATTAATTTCCATATCTGGTTAATGTACATAGATTTTATTTTGATCTCATGGCTTCAAGCCATGTCTCATATTTTGGGCCAATCATAACTTCCTGGTAGGTTGTGGGCTTGTCCAATGAGTAACACATCACCTTCATGAGTCAAGCCAAGTCCATATCTTTAAAGTTGACGATGTGGTCTATCAGAACTATGAGGTTTTTGTGCTACTTGAATAGGAGGATCACCTACAACTTCTTGTGGTTCGTGTTCTATCACAAGCGGTGTAATAATTTGTGGATTTTGGACTTCTCCAAGTTATATATTCCTCCCACCAGTTCCTTTAGAGATGAACTCCATTTTTGAAAATATACCAGTTCTCCTAACTAAAATAGAAATAATATCTTTTAGTTTCCTTAAGATACCTTGCCAATATACATTTATCTGACTTATGACCAATTTTATCATAAATCAAACGTTTCACATAAACCTCACATCTCCAAATCTTCATAAAAGACATATTTGGTCTTCGAGAGGTCCATATCTCATTTGGTGTCTTTTCTATTGTTTTAGATGGAAGGATGAAAGTTGCATTAAGAAGGGCATATATAAATCTAGGACATAAAGTCCATCACACAAATGAACTTGCATAAAACAGATAATCTAAATAAATTGAATAACTTTTATTCTTAATAATAATATGAAAACTTTCCTTGTCTAACAAGAATAATTTTATGGTTCTCTTAAGAAAGAAACAATATATCATATTTATCTAATATCATAATGGATCTTGTACGCTGTAAGTTCAATTTGTTTTATTTAATTAAATAATCTTTTAATTAAATTTTAACTTTTTGATTTAACTTTTTTATTGTCTGACCCTACAAACTCTTACTTAATTAGAAATAATATAAAATTAATATTAAATGTTATAAACAATGAGTGACATCTAGCAATGATTCATTATTACACAATTAATAAAAAAAATCGATGATAAGTAATCTTACCCGACAATTATTTACTGTCCATTCATCCAAATGTCTTACTTCAACACAACACAAGTCATAAAAATATCATCCTTGTTAATTCCAATAATTAGTTTCTCAATTCCTGAGTATACGTTCAATAACTAATGTGCCAAATATCCTATATTGGTCCATTTTGGTGTGACCACACACATTTCACATATCACTGTATCGAGAGTTCCAAGACACAACTCCTATTTTGCAGGAGAGATGAATTCTATCTAAATCAATCAGATCCCTCTACATAGTTTATTGTAGATCCAATAACAATTGTTATAAATATTTTGATACACATAATTTTTTATGGCCTAAATGTATACAACTCCCTTAGTTGAGATCGTTGTGATTTCAAGTCGAATGACTACTTACTATAGTCACATTAAAATTGTTAATGAAACTTGCATAATTACTATGTAACGTTCTCATAGCAGATCAATATTGTACAAATATTGCTTATAATATTTATACCAATGTGTATATTTAATATCTCATATCCATGACTCATGAGATATGATGATCAATCTACTCACACAATAGTCTCTACGCATTACCATTTAACAATAAAACTTGACTACAAACATTTAAGAATAATGTCATTATGCTTAATGAAGTTTCACAATTAAGTTAAACTTAATGTTCCATTAAACAGACTAACTATTATAAGAATATTATTATGTCTTAAATAAATCCACATATCAAATTAAAATGGCTCATATTACTATATAAATAATATTCATTAATGTTTTAGCCACATCATTCATACAATAATACATGACGAATTGACTAAAAGATCGGACAATGATTGCATGATCACATTTGTTGCTAGTTCTAGACCCAAAGAAAATCTCAACCACTCTAGGTTTTCAATGTACCCAATCATCTGGAGTACGTTTGTGGGACCCAACTGGACTTTCTTCTCCCAACCTATAGTGGAAAAAATCTCTTGACACTTCAAATCTTTCTTGGCTAGTCTGCACTTGAAAGAACATTTTAAGGTGTTCAATCATATAAATCACCTCCATGTTCTCATGTTGATTTTGCAAGTTTGAATTCATGGTTGCAAACATAAGAAATGAAGCATCTAAGATGCTTCTTATAAGCATCTCATTCAACCTTAGTAGCATTTGTAGCAGGTTGCTCAGGCATAAACCCTTATAGAACATACAACTTTCTTTCTTGTTTCAAGACAATTCCGATGTTCGGTGTCAATCGAAAAAAGTTAGTTCCGAATAACTTTTCCTTCCCAATGATGTTTCACAGTGAAATTGTGTTGTTTGTGTTTGCATAAATGGTTAATCTAAAACATATAATAAATATACAAGTATCATGTAATAAATATTTTTAACAACTCTTTGTTAAATATGATCCCATTATTTTACTCAAATCAATAACCCTTATCATTGACTCAAAAATCTCAATGGAAGATTTTTTAGTGAGACCAAGATCCATATTTCACTTTGTTTTGAGATAGTTGAGATGATTCACCCAAAACATGACTATTTCGGTAGGAAACTCATTTCCAATTACATCACATGGAATCCTTTGCCTCTTAGTCCATTTCAATTCTATGGAATACTACTTATTTAATTTAAAATTAATGATTGATAGTCAGAACTTATCTTGTTGCGCCTCACTGATATAAAATAGTATACCTAGCTTTAACATGACTCACACTATGCAATAATGACATTGACGAGTTCACATCAGAATAAATTAAACATAATATTTAATTTTAGTGATTTTATTAAATGATTTCATCGACTTTTGTATTTTTTTACAAATATCTCTTAGCATGCATGTATATATATTCTCAATTGTTTTTACAAATATGGACAAACAAACTAACTAAATAAAAATTATCTTTGAACTGACTTCACAAACCTCTCTACTGACGTTATTGTACATTGTTGTCTTACGTCGTCGTGGATATTTACAACTATTTAAAATAAATAGATTGTTAATACATGAAGTCCGTAATTTAAAATAAATCGTGACACACATGTCGTATTTTAATCTTGAGAAGAGGCACAATATATATATATATATATATATATATATATATATATATATATATATATAGGTAAATACTGCATATAGTCCTTTAACTTAATTTCAATTAATGTTTTAGTCCTTTATCTTTTTTTTCCCTGATTTAGTCTTTTATTTTAATTTTAAGTGACAATTTAAATTTTTATGTTTTAAAATGTTAACAATGTTATCCTTTTTTTTACAAAAATTCATCAAAATTTTTAAACAAAACTCATAAATTTAGTTTTATTCTTTAATATAAAATAAACTTTATCAAATTTGTAGCTCAAATCTTCAAATAAACTCATATTTGCCATTCTTTATTTGATGTTGTTAGAGATGAAAATATGAGTTTATTTAAAGATTTAAGTTATGAATTTGATGAAATTTCATTATATTGAAGATGATAATTAATTTTATGGGTTTTGTTTGAAATTTTTGATAAATTTTTTGAAATTTTGCAAAAAAATAAAGATAATATTGTTGACATTTTAACACATAAAAGATTAAATTGTCACTTAAAATTAAAATAAATGATCAAATTAAAAAAAAAACTAAAACGTTAATTGAAATTAAATTAAAGGACTACAAGTGATATTTACCCTCTGTATATATAATTTTACTACCATATCAATTTATTTTATTTTATTTAATCGTTAATCAATTAAATAATTATTTAACCAAATTTTTATTTTTTTAATTTACATATTTTATCGTATCACCTTATAAACTCTTACTTAATTGAAAATAATATAAAATATTATAAACACTCCAAAGAAATTTTGAAGACATTTAACTTCGAGAGTTGACACCAAATCAGCTTTAGTGAGGCTTAACGAAGGTTTATGCGTCATTTTTACTTAATCAAATCACGCTACTCAATTTCATCTCCTACATTCCTACTTTCACAACACTCATGCTCCAAACCCTTTCTCACATACAACATTTTTTTTGGTTCCAAATCCAGAAATTGTTTCCTATTTTGAAATCCTCAAATAATACACTCTCAAATTCCCTAATTTTCTCAAGCAACATCAAAATCTCAAATCCTCCAAATTTGTCAAATCCCTCCATCATCAAACTCTCAAATCCCCAAATTACTAAAATCCTTTAAATATTTTGTTCTCTTAATCTTTGCCAGAAGTTTAAACACTCATTATCGCACAAACAATAATGGCTCTCTTTCATTTTTATCGTTGTTTTGGCGTTGATGTGTTTTCGACGGTGTTGCGTTTTGGGCATGATGTGTTACAAAGGTGCTCTATTTTGGACGGTGATGCATTTTGAAGTTGCTGCATTTTTGGCGTTGTTGCAATCAACATTGTTGGTTATGACACTATATAAGTATTTTTATTCTCTATATTGGTCAATTATTTACTATGCAGCAATTTACCATTCATCTAAATGTCATTAATTGAACAAAATGCATAAAAAAGTGTCATCCTGGTTAAATTTAGTAATTTGTTTCTCAATTCGTAAGTACACATACAATCACTAATGTTCACGTATCACTCTATAAAAAGAGGTCCAAAATGCAACTCCTATTATGCAAAAGGGATAAACTATATCTACACTACTTACATTTCTTTATATGATTTATTGTAGATCTAATAATCATCGTTATAATTGTCCTGTTATAGATAATGTTTGATGACCTCAAAGTTTACAACTCTCCAAGTAGAGATTGTAACGACTTTAAATTAAAAGACTGCTCACTATGATCACATGAGAGTCGACACTTGCATAATTATTATGTAACATTCTTATAACTGATGAATCAAGTACAAATATTATTCCTAATATTTATACATATGTAAAGACTTGATTCATCATATGCATAACATGTGAGATATGATCATTACTCTACTCACGTTATAGTCTTATACATTATTGTTGTCCCAATTAACGGTAAAACTTAATTACAGTTTAAAAATAGTAACATTATACTCAATGGGCATCATGATTAAGTCTCACTTAACATTCAATTAAACAGACTAACTATGATAAGGATTTTATTATGCTTTAAATAAATCTATATAATAAATTAAAATATCTCATATCACTATATAAATAATAATCAAGGAAAAATTATTGGCCTCTAAGGTTAAATTTAACAATTTTGGCGGAAGATTTTGAGATACTTGGTAAGTATAATCTATCTACGTACTTTTTTAATTAGACGATTTGTTGTTGTAAATTAATTTTCATTTTAACTGTTTATTTGTCGTAGAACTTCAATAAAACTAAACATCAACTAGTGATAGAAGGCATGAGCCTATTATTGGTGGAACAACTGCTCCCGAGCATAAGTCCTTTGAAAGTAACAAAACGTATACTAGCTATATTTTATTTATATACCATGTAAGTGAACTATAATAATAAATCTAATAATTATGCTAATTCAATTTTATTTAATTTTCTATAATTTTCAAACTTTTGAGTTTTATGGAGTCACATATTACTTATACTTTCACAACGCACGTCTGTATTTTGAATTTTGACTGAAAATTGTGCTTGTTTAGCATCATTTTAAACACATAACTTGTTGATGTTCGTTGGGTTGGTTGCTGTCAACAATTTATATATATGTGGTTCATGTTTTATAATTGGTAGGCTGACACTCATTGAATTATATTTACTCAATTTTTTGAATTATTAGGTACTAAATATTGTGTTTGATTTGTCACCAACCTTTATATAAATATCACTATTGAAAACCATAAAAAAATTACTCATGTTTTCATATGTAAATGGGTAAGTTATTGCTTTCATTTTTTCTTTTGGAATCATAAAATTTTAGTAGTTAAGTTTGAAATTGAATGTTATATCTATAGAATAGAATAAACCAAATCTTATATTGCGGCAAGTCTGACAAATGTGATCCAAGAATGTTTAAACTAATATAATCATTCTATTAATAGAAATATGATATTTTTATTATTTTTAATTTTTTGTTTGTTTATTTATATATTTTTGGTCATTAGTAGTAGTTTTTTGTATAAATATTTTTTGAGGAAAAAACACAGAAATACACAAGTGTAATATTAAAGTATCATTTCCAACAAAAATTAATGATAATAAATAAAAATAAAAATATTAATCATCTCTTCACTTTTCCCTTTCCATTTCCAACAAAAATTAATGATAATAAATAAAAATATTTTTTATACCTTTCACCTTTTTTTTCTTCTTCCGGTTAGAATCTCATTTACTTCAATAATGATATAACTTTCTTTTTTTTCCCACAATTCTCTATTTTCTACTAGCTTATTTGAAATTCTCTATTGTATTCCTTTAAAATCTAAAATTTAACCACCTATCTTATTATTTTCCTTGCGACCTTCGACTTTCCAAAATCATATTCTCCTTCTTCCCCATTTTTTTGCAGAGTTGCTGGCCGGTATAAACTTTTTATTTTATTTTATTTTTTTAATTTTTACTTTTTCTCAATTGAGTATTTGTTGAACTTTGAGTAAATTTTTTATGTTATTCTTTGTCTATCAACCACACTTTCTTTGTTCTTTTTTTCACCTTCTATTTCTTCTTCCATCTTTCATACCTATGATTATTTTTTGGTTTCTCTAGATTTTATATTAGCTTATGCTCTATTTTTCTCATCAACTATTTTTGGCATGTTGTTTACATATATATTGGTACTTTATCTTTGTCTAGATTGGAACTTGGGAGGTATTAGTCCATTTAATAGTTGTGGAAGTATCACTTTGGAGGTACAATAGTAATCCTTTTATATATATATATATATATATATATATATATATATATATATATATTTTCTTTTTTAAAAACAATTAAACATAAAGAAATTCACGGGTTATCGTTTGTCAATTCATTCAAAAATAGTAATTTATAATATTGTTTTATAAACTATAAATTACTAAGTTAGTGATTAATTTTTTAGAAATGATGAATTAATAATAACCTAGATGAGACAAGTAACTCGAGGGATAACTCGAATCCGATGTTTTTTTTACTTTATTTTTATTTTTTTCAGACTGAATGCGACTCGTCTTATTGCTTGGGGAACAAGATAGACTCACATGACGAAATGAGTCTTGTACATTGCTAATGTCTTTAGAGAATAAGTTAATGACATTATTTTGGAACCCTCAATCTTAACTCTATTAGTTGCTAATGATGTTAACTTTCATATAATTGTATTATTTAAACTATATTTTATTTTATGGTAATATGGTATGTTTGTGTGGTCTACTGAAAACAAAAAAAAACTTTTGATATTACTTAGTTTTTAATGGAATTACATAAGTCAGTTCCTTTAATATTTTTGATTATTTGATCTAGCTCCTTTATATATGTCACAACAATTTGCATTAGACCTATAATATATACATGAAATATAATATAATAGACAAGTACCACAATTTTACATAAACATAATATAATTCGAGAATGTTTTATCTCAAAGATAAGTGAAATTTAATATCATAAAAGATTGTTCAATATAAGTCATATGTTCCTTAAAAATAAATCATATTTCATGCATATATATAATTATAATTGACATATATTCCGTGCCACACAAGTCTTACTACACTAGTTATTGTTAACATAATATTTAGTTTGAATTTGTATTAAGGTCAACTTATTGAAACATATATAATTATTGACTTAATAATTAATATTATTGGTTAACCCTACTTAGTAGTTTAGATTAGAATATGAACATGTTATATTGTGTTTAAACTGATAGAATGAGAACTTTAATTAGTTATGAACTAGTTATATTGTACTCAAGCTATTATTTTTTTTAATAAAATAGTGGCAAGAGACTTGGCGATTTCAAATTGATTATCTCACATTTGGAGAGTTGAATTTCAAAATTATAATTTAACCTTTATATAATTATATTGATTTATTGTACTATTTTCATTATGTTATATTCTTGATGTTATTATAAATTTAATTCCATTTGTGTTGTATGTACAAATGTCATCATTAACCATTTCTAAATTGCTCATCAAGTTTCAAAATCTTGTTTGTCAATTTTTATTAATAGATTCAAATTGAAATATATAATTATACTCATATTTTAGATGACTGTAATTATAACTAGGATTGTGTTGGGTGTTGTATGTCTTTTGTATTTATAACTTACTTTGAATGATTCGTATGATATTTGAAAACTTTTGATTTGGATGAAATCATTAACATCATGAATTGGTTATCTATTATTTGGGCTTGTTACCAAATATGAAGATTCATGATATGTTGGTCTTAATTAATGATTATGTTAATATGTTTCATAGATCCTTCATGGAATTATAAATCAATTTTTATTTTGAAGTATGTTTGATGTAAACTAGTGTGTTAAAAAATGAGATTTTAGTTAAATTTTGTCTTATGTCCTTTGTAATTTTTAGAAGTTTTTGGTGAAAAATCCTTGCAAATAAAATTTGTGGTTAATTGAATTGAAATTTCTTCACGCCTCATAATAAATGCAACCCGGTTAAGCTAACTCACAAAATCACCCAAACTGTATTTCAAAAATCTACAAATCCATTTTTAAAAATGGTTGAAATAGGATATGTGATTACCAACTCAAGTTTGAACTGCTTTGGGTATTGGAGTTTGAACCCAACCGTTTGTCCAACCCTAGTTTGGGGTAGTTGAAATGACAAGGAGGCAGTGGATTCAACTCCACTCTATAACAAAAATTAATAATTAATTACTAACATTGAGTGTTTTAAAAAAATAACACAAACTCAGCTCAAACCTTACGGGTCGGGACAAGTTGATGGATTGAACCAAATTTTGTTCATCCTAAATTAAATAGCTTCTTTTTTCACTCCTCTATGTTCTCAAAAACTCTAAAATACACATTCAGATTGTTCAATCCAAAGAACATTGGGAGTGGAAAAGAAACTACTCCAAATTATCATTAAAGTTATTTAAGAATCACAAGTCAACTAAATAAAACACTCTATACATAGATTATGGTCACACTAATTGATCATCACTCTATATTACTTTCGTTGTATTGCAAGATTATTGTCGGGATAAATTCAGGTATTTCTAATATCTTAGATAAATTAACATGTTGTCTATAATTGCTTATAAAAAAAAAAATTGTATATACTAATGTCAATATGTCATTTTTTTTTACTTAATTGTAGTTTAGATCATTTTATTTTTATTTATTCACGGAATTAATTATCTATTTTAGTTTTAGTCCCTCTTTTAAAAAAATTAATTAAAATAATAATAATGTAACATATTTTAAAATATGATAACTGATTTTATAAATTAATAAAAATATAAGGATTAAAATTACATTAATTTTTTTTTAATTTACATAAATCAAGACTTCATATTTGCTTATTTGTGGTGTTGCATATCTATTCATGGTTATTTGTTTTCTAACAATAGTATATGATAAAACAGGTTATACACGTGTAATTATGAAATTAATTCCAATGTATTGCAATATGAGTATTGAAACAAAAAAAGAAGTATAGCATCGTTGATTCATTGAGGGATAAGAATTGTCGGAAACGGTAATGAAAAAGAATCGGTAAAAAGGAGTATGCATACTAGTGGTGGAGATGCTTGGCTCCTCGTGCTTTCGTAGGAATACAATTGCATTCGCTCAATTGTCGTCTTTCTCTCAGCCTCCAATCTTTTCTCTTCCTGCACCCATCCTTCAATGGCCTCAAGGTTACTTTTTTTTTTTTTTTTTGTGAGTTTTATATCTG
>JBBPBT010000938.1:5291476-5316404 GCA_037974875.1 Cicer bijugum | reverse complement strand
TCGCACACCAGGTTGCGACCAACAACTAAAAAAAAAAGAGGACATTTTGATATATATTTTTAAGAGTAGGGTATTTTGGTATTTAAAATTCAAAATAAGAATATTAATGTGCAAAACCCTTCAACTACATATTAAAAAAAAAAAAAAAGGAGGACCAAGCTAACTACAATTTTTTGACTTATAAGTTTTTATTTATTTATCTTTTTTAATAATTCTTTTAAGACTATATTATAAGAGTCTTAGTAGATGTGGCTGTATTTAATTATCTATTTTTACATTTCCAATTTTTTCTCCAAGTTACAGTTTTTATGACAATATTGATTACTAATTTTTCTTTAGTTAAAATAATTTATTATAAGTTAACAAAATCGCTATCAAAGTATCCAACAAACACATCATAAGAATGTTAATTTGTATTCCATATTTATTTGCCTTTTAACTTAATGTGTCTAAATTTGTTTTATAAGCATTATCAATACATTATTATCCTTCGAACATTTTTGAATAATCAAATACGTTACAGCATTCTATAACATCAAACCAAAATAGAAATTTCCTTATAAATAACAATTCACTCTAAAAGTCAGAATGCCAACATTGACGTGAGAATAATGATATTGGAATTAATAAAATAATGCAATGAAAAATCAATATTACATTAAAACCTAAAAAATATATGACGAAACCCAGGAAGTATAAATATTGGGTAGAAATTTTCTCCATACATGGAGTCCCTTTACTAAGACTTTCAGCTTATAACTACATTTTTTTTAAAAAAGCAACAAATGCTTACTAGTGACAATATTTTTACTTCTACACACTCAATATTAGTAGTAGTAGTAATAGAGACCTTCATTTCTTCTGATTAGATTCGATTGTTGGCTTACCATATTTTCATGTTTTCAACAATGTATTTTCTACGTTGCTACATATTTGACGCTAGAAAGCAAGGCATAGAAATGCAAAATAACATCTACCTTTTGGGAGGGATGGGGCACATATAACACTAATATTCATGACACCATATATTAAGTGCACTCATGGTACATCAATATCCCTAAAGTTTAATTGGAGGAAAAAAAATACAAAATATAAAACCACAAGGGTTTTCTGCACAAACCGCCAGAAGTTAGGAGGTCACACCTAAAGAGTCGTCATCACTCCGAACGAGTGTCCCATCTTCGTTCAATACAAAGATGCCTTAATGAATTCGTTACAAATGACCCAAAATTATCATCAATTACTATATCGATAATCTACACTCACCTCATGGACAAGGCAATATAATATCCCTGGTCTAGCTAAAACTCTGAAAATCAGGAACCATGGGCAAGCCAGTCCCAACATAATATTGGGAAGAGAGAAAATACTAAACTTCGAGGAAAAAGCTGCATCTATTCTCAAAGTCAGTGTTAATTGATTGGAATCAAGGAAGCTTTGTTAAATACGTTTAAATGCCCACGGTATTAATATTAACTTTCACCCTGTTTAATCTATCTATGAGTCTACCATTTCATCTTGCAACTCGCTTGGGGCAATCAGCCCCGGAATAGAAAGCATTCTTTGCCGTTCTCTCTCTCTCTGAGCTGCGGCCTCTTCAGCATAGAGATCTTTGTTATCCTGTAGTAGAGAGAGTAATGACAAACCTCAGATTTGTAAAATATTACAGGTAGGAAAGGATACAATTAAAATGCGAACTTCGTGCATGATCATTGTATGATGCGGGAACATAAGCAAGACAAATAAACAGTCTACAGGATGGACCAGAGAAAGGCCAGAAACATCCAACAATTATAGCAATGAGCTAATAAAATGATTATAGACACAGTCACAAAACTTAAATTGCAAGATGCACTCGACAACATTAAAAAGCACCCCATACAAAATTTTAAATTCTTGCTTTGGTCAAAAGAGAGCACCTCAATTTAGCCAAAGAAAGTTTTAGCAATACCTGAGCTGAAAATTCTTTTGACTGTATAAGAAAATCTCGTATATGTGTTTTAAATGTAGAGAGGTCATTGGTGGACTCGAAGAGTCCATTAACAAATTGGGTAACCTGCAAACTTCCTGAAATTAGTCATTTGTTCTGGCACAATACAGAAATAATTTAATTTATTTCGCTTCAATTACCTCAGCTGTTGTCATGTTCGGAAAGGAAGCACTTAGAAGCTTTATAGTATACTCACGTACAAAAACTGCATTACTTGAGTATGGATATGGAGTTGCAGCAACATCCCATAGGGGCTCAGTTAGCACACCAGTTTCCAGCTGAAAAGCTCAAACTCATTATTTGTGCTTTCAATTACTAAACAGAGAAACAAAAATAAAATAAAGCGCAACTATGACACTGTACCAGACAAAACAAATGCTGAAGCACCAAGACATGTAATTTGAACCCAGGCTTATGAAAAGTATCGGTCAAGACAGCAAATATCTCATTCTCAGTTGCCACGAAGTATGTCTGGTAGAACTGATTACAGAACTCGGAGCCCTGTTATAAATAAACCATTCAGCCAAAATATATAAAATGATGATAACACAGTATAATATGAGTGGCAAGAACTATGTTATGAATGGAAAATACTTTTTATCATAGATAAAAAGACAGAAAGTGCAACAAAGATAAGAAAACCACAAAAAACAGGAAAGCTGTATACAAACAATCAGAGTATGCAGAAAAAACCACACCTGAAACTTTTTCAGCATTTCCAGCAACAGGTTAAGCCCAGTTTCAGCAATATTCCTTTCTGTATGCCGAAATGCCCACATGATTGAGTCCATAACAAGCTTCAATTGCTGACACAGATGATAAAAAATATAAGCACAGAATACCGAGATTGCAAATTTTGACAAGCAGACGTAGTGAAGGAAAACAATTAGTGCAGAGACGGATGAAACAAAACCTGACTTGACAAGCACATTAGTGCAGGAAAACAATGAGTAGCTATGGCGCGGAGTAGAGAAAAGAACTTAAGTCGGTGCTCTGGGTAATCTTCAAAGTTTTTTGTAATCATCTGTATAACGGAATAAAAAGAAATTATGCTTTTCAAAATTGACTGTAGATTTACATTTCAAGTAACAACAAAACTAAATGTAATATATAGATACATCTAGTTTATTAAATGTTTTAAGTAGCAATACTAAAAATAGCATCACCTGATCTAAACACAAGCTTGTGATATTTTATTTCAAAACTAAAATATTCAAATCAAAGTGAATAATAGATTCCAAGATGGATATCAAACACAAAGGTCACAGCCACATAATATAATACTGCTAATAATAACAACAAACTAGAACATTTACATCAAAGCCGAATATCCTACACAATTACCTCTAGCGTGCACTGAAAAACAGCTTCAAATATGCGAGGAACGTCTTCAATCATTGCAGCTTTATATCTGGAAGAAAGAAGGGGCAGAGAAAATAAATGGACAGAAAAAACTGTTAGAATTCAAAGTATGATTTATTATTTTTTGACTGTACAATTTCCTAGGTTCATTGGTAGAACTTCTAGTCAAATACAAGTCCCCAGTATTTGAATGTAATTATTGTAACCTCGTTATAAATAGAAGATGTGTGAATAGGAGAAAGAAGCATACTTGTTTACTATTGTTGCAAAAAGGGACAAGACCTCTGATTCCCTTGCATCAGGAACATTCCTAGCATAATCTCCTAGAACAGGATCCATCATTGGTGGCACAAATTGTTTTCCAATCTGTGGTTGATCTTCAGCCTTATCCAAGAACGTCTCAATCAGTTTAAGTGTCTCCCTCTTAACCGAACTGCATCAAGAACTATATGTATAACAGAACTGAATAGTAGTTTTATTGGTAAAAAAAACTATAATCTTGATTACCGGAGAAGTTTCACATAGGATGATTTCGATGCATAAGGCCCCCCTTCAGAAATACTTTTTGAAATAAGCTCACTGTACATTCTGTTACAGATACAAATAACTGGTTTAGCATTTACAACACCAAAGATGAATCAAATTAAACTACTTATTGCTTAGTAGCCACTTTGTTATTGGCATAACCGATACAAAAATTATTGGTTAACAGAACACACCTGTACACATTCAACATGTCCAAAAAGATCAAGGTGATTTGGGGTAGAAAAAATGTCCCTAAAGAAGCTGCAACGCTTGTATTCGTCTGCAATTAGGAGGAATTCAAACACAACCTTAACAACACATAGTAACAGAACAACAAAAATAAAAACGAAAGACCAGAAATTGATTACAGTCAAAACAATTACACATCAAGAACAAAAAAAAACATTAAAAAAAAAAAGAGGTAATCACACAATAACTGTTTAAATTTCAAGATCTAATATAAAACCAGGAGAATATGTCCCTACTCATTTTCCATGTTGTACTCAACTATGTAATACAACATAAACAGTGATCTAACAATGACACTGTAAAAATCCTCAGACAAGTCAACAACGGAAAATTTTGACCATTTGCTAACACAACATCAGCCACTGATTTATCAAATGCTCACACCACTGAACCTCGTCGGGCCATAAAATTTTACATGAAATTTCAAAATTCAAATAGCATGCTGTCCAGCGCAAAATAATAAACATCCAGCAGATTGACACAATTATATCAAAGATTACAAAATCAAACCTGCAATATATTAAGCACAGTCCGTATTACATCTTGGTCCTTCAAAAAATCAACATTCTGATGTGCCTGCCCAATAATTTCCATCCATTTCTGCAGGAAAAAAAGCCGAAAATCACAGGCATTAATTATAATACTTGGTTTCCAGAAAGATAAAAAATTAAAAACTAATGTGCATAACATGAAAGAGATTCAGCAAATGGCCAGGCTTCTTAAGCAAACAAAATACCTTATTTGGGAGCTCCATCAACCGCTGAATATATTCATCTCTCTTCTGAACATCAGACTCTGCTTGAATCATATGAGCAACCTACAAATTTAAAAAATATAACATACAGTGCAAACACAAGAATAAATAGTAAGAATCCAAAAATATATAATTAAATAGGACAATTTTAAATTAATAAGTTTTTTAAGACATCTAAAAAGCATACAGATTCATAGAAGGAATGTATCTGATGGGGTTCAAGATCTGCAATAGTGATTGGAAGGCCAGATAGAAGTTCAGATACAAATGGCTCATTTTCACCAACCTGAAATAGCAATTACTATTGACAGTTATGGATTATATCTCATACTTAACAGAAATGGAAGAATTGTGGGATACACATTAGTCACTTTTATTAGGATTCAAGAGGATGAGAAAAGAGAGGATATTATGTCCCTTCTTACCTGGGTGATCACAAACTTACGCTTGCACTTCTGAACTATTTTCAAAAAAGTGTCACAAGCCATATCCTGAAACAAATGAAACAGGATCAATATAGAGATAATCAACACCATATTAAAAGTGTTTTGAAGACAATTGTGAATGTTTTCAACACAAACAATAAGCCAGATTTTGTGTTCACTCGCATATAATACCAAATTGACAAAGAAAAGAAATCTAAGAATACAGCAAAATACTAAACAAAATAATTGGATACTCATTTTTCAGCAGATTAAAGTTAGCATAATCAGATTTAAGATGGTTCAATAGGTATATATTGATACCATGAAGGATGTGACGTTTCTTGTCAAAATAGCTATATAATATCTACCAAAAAAAAATCAACCTAGCTCTAGAGAAAATAAACCGGAGCCAGGGTTGTTTTAACAACTAATAATATCATTAGAAATAATATACAAGTGGAAATTGACAGTAAGCTTCAAAGGATAAAAATAACCTGAACTCCAGGATGTGTCTCATGCATAAACTCGAACAACTTGTTAACAACAGTTTTAAGAAACTTCCAATGAGCTCTTAAAAATCGGGGATACTGACCAACAACGTACCTACCAACCGAAGCAATTGAATATCATATTTAAGAAAATAGCAATATTAAACAATAAAAAATTGCTCATATAAACAGTTCTTACATGATATTACTGGCAATAACTGCTTTGTTATCTTTTCCCTTGGTGATTTCACATAGATTTAATAAATCGCGAATTACCATAACCAAAAATCTGTTTTCCTGTCACAAATCCAAGAAGGCTAACAATTAATATTGAAATCAAATGCCAAAACTGATAAAACTAAAGGTCATAAAAGATACAGATAGCTAACAACGTTAATTAATCCATTGACAGTGATGTTACACAATCTCAGTCTGACAAAAACAAGTCAGTATGAAGTCATGCAAGTGCAGAGAGAGATTAGCAATTCATGAAAGAGTAGATGAAACTCCACTGAAAAGTCAAATTGGTGGATGATGCTAACGAAGACATTTTATACCACCCAAGGTATAGCCCAAGTCAAAACAGTAGTTGTGGACAAAATTTATATTGTATTTTTTTGATAACCAGCAGGATAGCGCAATAATGGAAATACCAGCAGATTACAAAAGCTTTCCATGTTCTTAATATTGAAAGGTGAATGTCTCATGCAAATAGGGATATGAAGTCTATCACGCAATACCATAAGGTTGACTGTACCTGTTCTTCAATCATGGAACCAGATATAGATCCAATTGCCCAACAGAGTGTGTTCAAATTGTTCCATGCCCAATCCTCACCACTGAGTTGTTTACTTAATTTCCTTAGCATCTGCATATTACACAATTTACGACAATTTAATAAAGGTAGCCTTTGCATCATATCGCTTTTAACCATAACAACATATTCATATAATATTGCCCTTTTAGGTTATTCAATTCAACGTTAGGTCATATGCTTCATATTTAAGAAATATGATAATGTAATTTCATAAATTGACAAATAATAAATCATATATTTTAAACAATATGAACTTCCATACAATAAAAACTATAACTGATTAAAAAGAAAGGAGAAAACACTATGTAATGTGATTTGTCTTTCAAGCAAAACAAAAGGGCAGTGCTTTCTGATTCAAATACCTGCTTTTCAGTATCTTCATGGTCAAGATGTGCCAAGTAAATAAGAGTCTCCCTCATAATCTGTATAATCAAACATTGGTATGTAAGTCTCAAATTTATCCCATTTGAATTATGTGAAAGCAATTAATCAATAAAAATAAAATATAAAAAAGGAAAGTAAGTCTTATACATTGTTTACATAGATATGAATATCAGACACAAATCTAGGGGAACAGATAGAGCTTATGACCTTATATTGAACAAGAACATCATTGTCCTTCAAGGTTTCACGAACAATATTTCCATTTTCATCTTCAACTATGAGAACCTCTTCAGGTTTAGCCATTCGACAGATCATAAGCATTCTCAACTTTGACATGGGACCAGCATATAGCTGTCGGCGCTGAAGAAGTTGAGAACCATGCCCGTCAACCATACCAGGAAGCATCGATGGTACCTGCTTACTCCATTGAGAAAATACATCAGTAATGCACAGTCCACAGCCACCTTTCTAAGAAATAAGAAAATAATATACTAAAAACACACAAGAGACACTGAGATGAAAATTATATAAATATGAAACAAAGCCCAGTCACTAATTGTTTTTCAAAAAATAATGATTTTCACTTTAAGACCTGGTCCTGTTCCACACTCTTTTGCCATACACATAAATTTGAAAATAGATTTTCTATATAATGTGAAGATTAGTGGTAGAAAGTAGGAATACCACTGGCCATGTTTTAAAATTGTTCAAATAAACCCAAATAAACAAAGATTAAGTCAAGGAAAAGCAAGTAAAATAAGCTAAGTTGAAAATAGTAATTAGATGGTTGTGATCACAGCTAATCACATTATTGTTGACTTTACTCATTTAACTAGTCACTTTTACAAACAAGTTTTAGTTCTTCTAATCCAATAATAACAAACATGGGAAACAAATTATGACATTCTTATGAACATTAAGGACAAAATGAAAAGCATCAAAAAAGGAAACATTCTATTAAAATGCTAGGTCATATATTGTGGCAAAATGTTTTAATAGGGTAAAAGAGAATTGTCAATTCATGACTTTTAACAATCAAGAAGTCATATCAAAAGATTCACAACACCTGAAGTCCCATCAAGCTTGCAGAAGCTGCAGGATTATCCAAACTTCGGTGTGGCTCAAACAGCTCCGACACCAAGGAATTCCAGTAGTCCAAACAAACCTATTATTTTTAACAAACCAAATAAAACAGAAATTTAAGTATTTGGAACAGAGGACAGTGACACAAAAATGCAGCATACACATACCTTAAAGACCTCGGTATCATCTACATATGAAATGTTGATAAGATATTCAAGGCCCAATAGCAGAGTCGATATATTCTCTTGAGTGGATTCCAGGATGCGAATGTGAACCTGCACAAACAGAAGGCTGTCAGAATATTGTTACCAGATAGCAGAACACCCAAAAGCAACCCAATAAAACAGGATCAAATCTTGAATGGGCCACAGGTATGATTAAGACTGATACAGTCTACAATGGGGCTTAAAGGTACCAACCTCAGCAACGTCGCATTCTAAAACACAGTACAATCATGCTGTTTGACGATATATAATCACACAATAAATGAAACATAGACATACATTTTTAAAAATAAAAAATTCTAACCTTAAAAAATGAGGTGAAGAACAGTGCCAGGTTCTGTATAAATGCCTAAACAAAGGGGAAAACCAGGGTTAGGCGTATACGTAAAAACTAATTAAGAAAATTAAACATCTTATTTCAATAAAAACCCACTTGTTCTTCACTAGAGCCATGTGCATATGCCTCGGGTATATTTGTTGTCGGTGGGAGTATGCCCTACATTAAACATTAAATTATCACAAAGTCAACCAAAGAAATTATATTAAATGCTCAATGCAGAATCAAATGAATAAGAATGAGAATGCAGTGCATGTCTACATGATACAAAAAGAAGATCAATCCAAACACACCTGCAATTGGCCCATGAATATACCATACATCTTGACATACTGCACATCATAATAATTCCCAAATTGAAGGGATGCCACCTGCAAACATAAAAAGTGAATATCTATACAATAAATTTGAAGTAAAAACATCAGAGCTAAAAGGATGGAACATACCTCTGTTAAACATTGCAATGTTAGGTTTCGATATGCTGGAACCGGGAAAAACTTTAGGAGTGTCTCAAGCTGTGGTTTAGATGTAAGTTGGAAGATTTCAGTTTGTAAGTTCCTCAACAAAAATTTCATTTTAAGCAGAAAAATAAACCTACCAATGGTGATTCAAATATATAACCCAAGGGAATCCACGATAAGAAAGCATGTAATGTGGACAATGTAGCACGTATGAGCTCAGTCCTTTGGGATGCTGATAGAACATATAAGCATAACTCATGTATGAGTTGAAATTCACTGCAAACAACCAAGTATAAATCTTAGCAAAAATAGACACTTCGTAGAAAGTAAATTTACATAAATAACAATTGCTGAACAAATAAATAGCCATCCAAAGTGTTAGATATAAAACCATTACCAAGCTTCCACCTAATAGCTTAGGCTCTTAGGATAGTTATAACAAGGGAAGGCAACAAGTATGTATATCAAAATACAACTCCAGCACATCATTATATTTTCAAGAATTTAGTTTACATCCGAGTCTTCAAAGCTTTAAACACAGCACTTTAATGCATGATATCAAAGACACGTGTAAGAGAAACAGGGACAAACAACCATATCAGTTGTAAAAGGAAACTCAAGATAAAACTCATCAAAGGAATGATGAGCAAAAACATTTCCCGTTCATATAAACAAATAAGTAATTGAGCCAATAAGTGGTCAAGGGTTCAAATCCTAGAAACAGCATCTCTGCTAGCGTTGTGTTGGGATAAGGCTGTGTACATCTATCCTACCAAGACCCCATCTGGGTAGGAGCCTTGTGCAAGGGCAATCTTTTAAGCGATAATTCCTAGATTAGAAAACAATTTTCCTATATCAACTTGCCTAAAGTTTTTTATGTAATGAGTTCTAAAATGGTCAAGCAATTACCGATCACAACTAGAGTATTTGATGCCAATCACCCCAGTCTAACTTCCAGGTGATAAAAGCAATTACCAAATCACAATTAAAGAAATACAAACTACAATATATTTTCCCACCTAGTAGTTATCATCAATTACCTAGCCCCCAATATAAGTAGTTATCACCAACAACTTGCTAGTCTTTCAATCTATAAAGAATCAAAAGTGTACCAAAAAAATTATAGAACATCACAGATAAGGCTTTAAAGAATGCAACCTTATGAATCCATTACTGTACAACAAGTAATTAAAACTCAGTGTCTCACACACCCAACTTAAAAGAAAGATACGTGAAATGAAAAGCAGGAAAGAATATACATAATATATTAAGTTGTCAATAGCTACCTATTCATTGATTGTTTAAGCTCTTTTATCTTCTGCTGTGTCATTTCTCCTCTTGAAAAATCAAAAACCTCCTCACTCAAAAGCTGAACATATTGACTCAAAAAAGCTCTTAGGTTAGTCATTGACATAAGCAAGATAATCTGATGAAAAGTGGGATAAATCATAAACTTACTTTCAATATAGCCATACAATTCTCACAGATTGTTTCACTAGTTTTAGCTGCTGAGACAAGATCAGGAATAAAGCTTCGCCATCTTGCTGGCCATTCATGCTTCAAAATCTGAATGAGACACACCGACCAAAACATACAACATTTTAGTGGTGACATAAAGATACAATCAAGAATAATTGAAGAGGAGGCTCTGAATCCGCAATTGCAACAAAAAAGTGAAAAGAAATCTGCAACCTTGTTAGAAGTTTGAAAAATACTGCAAAAAATATCTTTTACATCTTGAATCTTGATAAATGCAACTGTATTCAATATTAAGCACCACACCAAAAACAAAAGACTTGATTGAGACAAAAAGGGAAAATAAAAACTCTTAAGCAGATTGAATTTATAAATGGTAAAGAAAAGGATAAGCCACACATGCATAAAATAAATGATTTAGAGATCAAGAGAAATAACTCAAAAATTGTCAACATTAACAACACGAAAGCATACAATATGGGGAGAAGAGAAAAGTATAAAACATCCTAAGCAGATTGAATTTGTGTATAGAAAAGGAAAGCATATAAATTAACTATTGAACATTGGGTTGCAGGACCTAAACACAGGAATTTGCTGTCAAAGTTAAGAAACTGCAGTGTTTACCTGAACTAATATAATGTTGAGTTTGTTGACATACAACCTTTCCATTCGAAATGAGGACTCATTGCTTGACAGCTATGCAAAAAAACACCAACAATGAGATCAATGATGCAGAAAAACTAAGCATTAAAAACAGAAAACCTAAGTATGCCTGACAAGGTCAAATAACAGATTTCACCAAATACAGCTGATACCTGTACGATAATATCAGAGATGAAATTTTTCATCCCATCTCGCTGCTCAGCAGGTAATGCATTCCATCTATATTTAATTACACCCTCTAGAACCTGAACGTAGTAGCATATAAAAAACAAATGCTGAGAAATGCAGCTAATATAATATTCTCATTAAAAATAAAAACTTGTTTGACACTTAAAAAGCATTGTTTCCGAATGCAGTGCTCCAATAGTAAGTACGCTGCAGAGGTAAAAAAACTAAGTAATCCATATAACACAAATATGAAAGCATAAAACACAGCAACCAAATGAGTATTGAGTCAATAGGTCTATCCAGCAAAGCGATGTGATGTGGAAAGCACATTTTGTCATAAGCCTCTTAGCAAATGGATGCCAATGGAAAAATCAGCAAATATAAGCTTATATATTTA
This sequence comes from Cicer bijugum, assembly GCA_037974875.1. Classification (NCBI taxonomy): domain Eukaryota; kingdom Viridiplantae; phylum Streptophyta; class Magnoliopsida; order Fabales; family Fabaceae; genus Cicer; species Cicer bijugum. The sequence continues at coordinate 5,304,601 of JBBPBT010000938.1, read as the reverse complement.
AGACCTCTGAAAAAGCAAATTCGCCCACAGGTACGTCCACTCAAATTCACATAGTGACAAACTGAAGCACCTCACTTATGTCATATAGTGTTTTGAGTTTAGAAAAGCATGTCTTCAAAGATAGCACATTACTAAAGCGACCAATTAAGCATGTGTAAATCTTGATCCATACCACAAATCAACAAAACCTTCTGCATGATAGAACTAATCTTAAGTCTTAACCAGAAAATTTCAAGAGTATTGTTGGACAACTACGAATATAACTACCTGCATCGACGTAGATATAGGCTTATAGACAAGACAAAAGTAGTCATACGAATTGACTACATATAGATATAGGCTAATAGACTATGATTGAAGCAAATATCCTTTGCAGGAAACCCTAAAATCCAAAATCTATATTTTATATTCAAAATTGAATATCCACTACTCGTAACAGTAACACCAGAATAGTTCATCAAATAAACCAACCTGCAATGCAAAGAACTTGGTATTGAGATTTTGAGTGTTTTGCAAGATATGCATGACTTGAAGCCACATATCAGGATTGTTTTGCAAGTCTCGCAAAATCAAATCAGCAGCACTTCTCTGCACGATCAAAATGAACACATGAAAAAAATGTTAAACGTCAAACACACAACAACAAAAAAAGAGAACAAAACAGCCTTGAACAGCATCACATTATCTAAACGAAAACAACTTCAATGCCCTAGGTATACTAATCAATCAAGTTTAAACCCAAACGACAACAACTTCCGAATTAGTGTATAGTCTCGGATAAGCGAACAAACTCGTTCAATTCAATAGATTATGATAAATGAATTTCACAACGACAGTGATTACATGTCGCGTGATGAAAATAGTTAACGTTTCGAGAATTAAACCCTAAAGTACGCATTATTGATGGTAGTGATAAGGACATTGTGGAAGAGAAGAGAATTGAAGGTGGAGATTATGACCGACCTCTTGCTTAGATCCGGTGCCATAGAAGGCGGCGACGGTAGCGTCGAGCAAGGGTACATCAATCGGTTGGGACAAATCTCTGAGCTTCTCAGCGGCCATGGAGGAAGAGTAAACCCTAGAGTAGAGTAAAGTCACCTACTCTAGAGAGAGAGAAAGAGAACAGTGGTTTGGATTTGGACTATTTAGTTTTTTCTTTTTATATGCTAAGAATGAGAATAATTGTTATATATTGGGTTGGAATAAAAATTGTTAAAAGATAAAAATAAATAGAAAATAGAGAAATGGGAAAAAGACAGCTTGAATATGAAGCAGAGAGAGGGGGGAGAGTGAAAGAAGAGAGGGAGGAAGGAACACGTAAAGATAGCGAGTGAGTTAGTGAAGTGATTTATGTTGTTATGATGACTTGGGAATTGCTTCAACGGAATCCAACTTGGGGGACCCTATAGATATTCATATTCTTGTTTGTTGGAGAAGAAAACGGGTCGAATTGGCTGAGTAATACGGGAAATGAGTTTCGTTTTCGTTTACAAATAATACTACCCCTCAATTTCAAATGTTTTTTCAGGTGTATTAAAAAATTAATAAATTTTTTCAAATATTTCTTATTAATGTGTTTTTTATTATTATAAATACAAAATAGTATTACTGTTTTAGAATAAATGTACAAAATAATAATTAAAAAATCACATTATTTTAAAATATTTTGCTTTTGCTACAGTAACACTCATTTTAAATGGGTGGAATTTGACCAAAGTGTTTTTCCCATAAAAGGAATGTATAACAAAAGTGGAAGAAATAGCATCGTTATTTGGTCGACAATTCTATTTTTGGTCGATGCATATAAAAAAAAAAAGTATGTATTGGAATAGATCAATTTCTTTAACCAATCTCAATTACTTAAATAAATTAATAATAATCGTGTACCAAAATACTTAATTTAAAAAATGATTTAAAATAAAATATATAGACTAAAACTTTAAATTAATATTTTTCAAAAACAAACTTGAATTGATTGAGTCATCCATTTACATCTTTTGCGACTAGGGTTAAAATTTGTAATTATATAAATTATATGTTTTTACATAAATTCACAATGATAAATCGAATGATATAAAATAATAATCTTTAAATTCAAACAATGATATTTATCAGAAAAAGAAAAACTCAAACACTGATATCATGATACGAGTCAGAAGATATAATAATTTAATTAAATTGAATATTAACTTGTCATAAGTTAGAAGATATAATCGTTTACTAAAATTAAACATTTACTTGTCATAAGACAGAAGATGTAAAATAATCATCTTCAAAATAATTGTTGTAAGTCAGAAGATCTAATTGTCATTACAAAGAAACACCAACTTGTTTTAAGTCATAAAATATAACCATTTATCAAAATAAAGACATATTTGCCATCAATTAGAAGATGTGACTATTTAAACAAATAAACTCAATTTTAAAAATAGAAAAATGCAAAATAGTTCTCCAATAACACAACCATCTATCACTTCGATGTGACCATTTAAACAAATAAACTCAATTTTAAAAATAGAAAAATGCAAAATAGTTCTCCAATAACGCAATCATCCATCACTTCGCTAATATTCATATACCAGATCAAATTCAGAATCATACATTAATAATTGTCATATCACAAGAAAAATAAATTACATTTACATTGAGGAACAAATTCGCCAATTGTTCCATGAAAATGAGCATCGAAGATCTTCAACAGTTGCAATAGTACCCTCCATGCCTTTGTATAGGCGTGCATTAGCGAGAGAACAAAGTTAGGCACTAACAAAAAGAATCTCATGTATTTTCACTTGCACCATCTCAACTTCAGTGGATTAGGAGATAGGAGAGTTGAGAAAAATACCTCCATAAAGTAAGGGGAAACCTTGTGACACAAGGGAAAGAGACTACCACATGTAGCCACAACAATTTGACACCCACCCCGGGAGCAAGGCACAAGCATGAACGTTAGACCATTTGTGAGCAATAAAAAGTGGAAATACCCTCTTGTTGATGAGGATGTTCCAACATCGATCGATAAAAATGGAAATACCCTATTGTTGATAAGGACATTCCTATATTTTTTTGGCCAAAGGTATTGTTCTTAAAAAGTATCAACAAGGTATTGTTTTTTATCAATGATTTGTTCTTGGTCTCCTAAGCGATAACAACAAGAACATTGTCATTGGCCAATGAAAATATGCAAACAAAAATATATCAAACATAAGCATCTAATGAATGAATAGCACAACAGTCAAGAGGGAGAAAGCCAACATACTTAAAATGTGTGGTGACAGTGACAATATTTATTAAAAATATTTTGCAAACCTGTCACATTTACTAATACTTCAGGCGTAAGAGGGGATAGTAGAGGACGCTCACATTTTTACTTTAGACCATTAACTACACAGGTAAATTAATAGTCTGTGAAGCTTGTGTAACGGTATGGGCTAAAAAGACCCAAACCGAGGTCAAATGACCCGGCCAAAATCACTGGAGACAATATACGTGACCTGATGGAACAAGGATTAGCATTACCCACATCAGTTACCTGTAGATAACAAACTATTTGTAATCAAGGACACGTTGTGACCCCTCATGTAAACATGAAAGAAAATGAAACAACAACGATACAACCACAAGTAGAAACCACGCAGACACCACCTCACCTCAACAATTGACAACGGTCATCAAAGAGCGTGGGTAATTCATGATCAAAGGATTTGAAGTTAGTAAAATAAACAAATCTATATATTTATTTAAATGTTTTGTTCTCAAAAGATTAGATTTCAGGGCACAAAACCTCTTGCAGCTTATTTTGGATCGTAGAAGATTTAAATCTCCCGATCCACATGCTCTATCACGATTAGGTATCTTCAAAATAATCTATTTTCCTTTGCAAGTACTTTCCAACTTAAATTGAAATTCAATCGTAAAAAGCAAATCCCAACATCACAAGTGTCAACAGTTCCAAATAGGAGAACAACACATCAGCCAAGAAAGAAAATCCGGAGATCAAATTAAAACGTAATCAAATGATGATAACAAGTTGGCACTTGGCACCAGCTCGTCCAAAATAAGCGATTAAAATGGGGGTGCAAAAAGTAAGTTAAATTACGCAATGTGAATGTAAATCCTATAATCATGCCAACACGAAAAACTAACAAAATCTGCGAGTTAACTAAAATATGTTTTTTTTTCTTTTAAATATTGTTCTCTTCTCACTCTGAACAGCAATACTTGATGTTTGTCTACCGTATTGATCCACCGCTTATGGACGAAACCGTACAAATGCCAGCTGATGTGGTGAGTGGTATATCTTTGTAGCATGCCTCTAGCTTCTCATTAGTGTGCAGATCCACTTGCAACGTCTCCCAAACTTTCTTCTTTGGGTTCAACAGTTCATCAGGATTGCCTTCATGTCCAGGGAATGTAATTCTTTCTCCAACAGAAGCAGAACTGGGTGGTTCAACCAACTCAACCTAAAGGGTGCACAGCAATAAGATATTTAGTACTCTACTCTTTTCACACTTCACTGAAAAGGAAAAGGCGTTGTTTTCTTCCTTACCTTGGTGTGATCATCATTGGAAGCAGCAAGAACCATTGCTTGGGATTTAATGCCCCTCATGGTTGCTGGCTTTAGGTTGCAAAGAACACAGACCTTTCGGTTCTGAAGAAAGTTATTAGCATTAATTACTTAATCAACAGATAAAATATTACGATCACAACTTTTCATTTAAAAAATAATATAGATGTCAGAACCAAAAAGAAACCTGCATTTCGTCAAGTGGTATATACTTGACAAGTCCACTGACAACGGTTCTTGTCTGTTCTTCACCAACATCAATCTCTTCAACATAAAGTGAATCTGCATCTGGATGCTTTTCAGCTTTTTTAATGAGACCAACCCGAATATCAAGCCTTGTGATGGAAATATCGGGTTCAGCAGAAGCCTTGCTTTTGGCTTCACTTGATGATTTAGAGGATTTTGCTGCTGATTTTTTCTTCACATTGCCATCTGTTGCAAACAATGGCCCAAATCAATGTAAGCAAACTGGTTGCTATTTCTTACTGTATTCATAACACTTATGGATTATAGAAGTCTTCAGAAAATACAATATGCAATGCATTGAGATTAAAGTGCGGAGTACTGGCATAACAAAAGGTCCGACTGTTCATGTCATTTAGCTTTTTGTGGAATGGAGCAAGTTGTCACATTCTTTGAGGTGAGATGAAAGTCTATTTGAGTTTTTGGGATGTTTAGAGATATTCTTAAGTTAGCTTGGATATACCTTATCCATTTTTCTTCTTGAGTTTCATGTTTTCATGAAAATATAATGATAATACCTCATCACTTATCTTTGTCAACCTTTCAAACCTTAAAACTCATTAGAAATGGATGCAATAAACACCTGAAACTTTTGTTTTCTTCAGTTGCTCAGCAACATTTTCAGCTTCGACCTCTGCACGCAAAAGCCTATCAGCTTGACTTCCTTCAAACTTCTTCCTGTAGAACTCCACTTCTTCATCTTTCTGGTAAAGGATTTTGAACACATCATGACTTGAAAAAGCACAATTTCAATCCCTTTATTAATTTTCAAAGCATCTTACATACCAGCTCCTTGAACAATGGCTTTGGTGTTCCAATTGTATGCCCAGCGCTTAGAATATCCCAGGGTCGTTTTACTCTATCAATATCTCCTTTATCTTCAGAAAGTGAAAGATGTGTCTCCACCGACAAATTTAGCTGCTTGAATACCTTCAGTGCCAGAAAACAGAGAAGTACCAGAAATGTCTTGGAATAAGTAATCAAAATTAAATGAAATACCAACAAAAGAGGAACACAAATATGTAGGCAACTTATTTTACCTCAATACTGAAAGATGGCATAAAAGGTTCCAATAAACAAGCAAGAAGATATACAATCCCGGAGGCAGTTTTCATAACAAGGGAGCAGAGCGATTGGTTTTCCTTGTAGAGGCGCCAAAACTCAGTTTCCTACAAAGTTTATTGCACATCCATTAAGATCAGCATAAACATATAAGTATAAAAGAATATTTTGGGTGTTGGGAGAAAAGCAAAAATAGAGAATGTAGAAATTTTACCTGCAAATATGCGTTCCCCTCACCGGATATGCTCATTGCAATTTTCAATCCTTGCTTTAGTTTAACCTTTACAGTTTTGCAAAAAGAAATACCATCAGACTGTGATAATAAGCAGATTAGAAGTAAAAAAGTGCATTCTAGTGATTGCAGGCTTGTTTAATTGCAGTTTCTAAAATTTGTTGTTATAAAAAAAATATTCAAATAGGTGTTTTATGTTCTCAAAATTCATTCTTGTTTCTGACCTTTTTGAACAAAAAATAAGAACAACCTAGAGTTTGTTAGTTTTTTATTTTCTCATTTTTTTTTATTATTGGGTTGCTTCTCCATATTTTGATTTATAAAATACATTTCAATTTATTTATTAAAAACAAACAAGAACAAAATCAAATATGTCCTAATATATTGTGCTATTTCAAAAGGCAAATTAGAAACCTTCTCCATTGCTTCTATGTATTGATCCAAATATGCAGCAACTTTGTTGGCCAGTTTTTTGGTTGGGTCATGGGAATCGGCACTTACATCAACAGGAACAGCGGGAATAGTGGAATTATATCCTTGACCTTTACAAGACAGCATCAGAAAACAACTTTAAATAAATGGTGGGAATAATGAAGAAACGAAACCATATAAAAATCTGCTAACTTCCCGCATATTATGATAAAGGACAATTATTAATCAATGCTCCAAGAAACACACTGACAGTCTTCATGTATGCATTTCCTAATTATTTGTAGCAACTACTCAACAGATATTTCAAGAGAAAAATTACCAAAAAGCTAAACCAACCTGCAGGTTTGGCAATAAAACTCAAAACTCGATTGACGAAGTTTCCCAAATTACTCAGCAACTCACTATTTAATTTTGCTTGCAAGTCAGACCACGTAAAAAGTGTATCTGATACCTACAAATGCATCCCATTCAACGTACTCAATAGAGGAAGAGGAAATAGAATGTATTTTTATGCTTCAAGAGAAATATAATAAGTGTTAATGAGAAATGTCTTGGAATAGATTTACCTCAGGCCTATTTGTGAGCAAGTAATATCTCCATACTTCAACTGGAATACTAGTATCTTTTGCATCGTTACCAAATACCCCGACGCCTTTGCTCTTAGAAAACTTCCCTAAAAATCATAAGTAAAATTTAGTTACTTGAAAACTGTCAAATGGCAAACATTACCATTTCTATTGAATGTTGGACCCTGTTTGATTTCTGAAAACATCTGTTTTCATTTTCTACTACAAAACGGGCACGCTGTTTTTACTTTGTTTCCTGTTTTCCAATATTTGGATAGAGATTGGTGAGAATAAAAAAAGTTGTCTTCGCTATTTCTTACGCAAGTCTTTGAAAACGTGAACCAAAGTGAAAACAAGATGCATTTCTGTTATCGGAAAAAATAACGGCAGTTTCAAAATTAAAAGTGTAAATAAGAAATGACAGCAGAAAATGTTTACTGTTATGGTAAACATATTACTAACCTGCTTCATAATTCAGGTATTCAGTAACACTAATAGTCTTCATTAAAGTCCAATTTTGACCGGTTCCAAGTAGAGTAGATGGAAACATTACCTGAAGAATAAAATCCATCAGTTCATGATGAACTATTTCCACGACATCCATAAAATACAACCCATTCTATCTACCAATGAAAAGCTAGTTCTAGTTGCTTTTGTTTTAAAACTTCAATGAGCAAGTAGCTGCTAGACCAAGATTCCAAGCACTGAAGAGATCCATTGGCATTACATAAGGGCAAAGTAACATGTGTCAAATTCAGTACTTAAAGGCAAAAGCATAGGATGTACACCTGTTGAATAGGATTTACAGCATACTTGTAACATATTGGGAAAGACTTTTTCTAGGCCATATAATTATTTCTCAGCTCCCTAAGGAAGTTGCTCAAAAAAGCTAACACAAACATGCACTTAATTAATGTGGCAAGCAGAAAGAGCTTTTCAATTAAATACACTTCCTAACTTACGGCAAAATGGTTCCAATTTGACTCAAACGAAATGTTGAGAATCCCAAATTGGATGAGATATAGCCTGAAAAAATGTATAAAAGTGAGAGTCGTCCCTCACCTTAAAAGCCAAATTTGGGTGGTTGAGTTATACCCAACCAAAATATGAAAATGAAACAATGAATATAATGGCGAGGTGTTTTGAACATTTATAACAGAGAGTTCAGTATTTTCAATCATCAAAATATTTGGTTGTTTAAATCGAAATAATGTCAAATTTGTTGTCATAAATTCACAACTCACAATTGTCCTGACAACTCTTTGAATTAGGGTTCGGACTAAATCTTTGAATTTGGGTTAGGACTAATTCAAAGCTTACTCAATACCGATATTCATCGATACCTAATGTGAGACTCTCAACACGCCACACTCGTGCTTTTGATCTAGAATAGACTTTGATATCATCTTAGAATGTCGGTTAGCCGTAACTCAACCATACAAAACCAGGCTGTAAAGGCCCCCAATAACAAATTCAGCCATACCACTATCCAATATTGGACTCAAAACAGTAAAAAAGACTGCATCAAAGTAAACATCAGGATAATTTCACAAGTGGTGAGAAGAATTCACACAAAGTAGAATAAATGATGGTAATGAAATAACATGTGACAGTGGCTGGGGGAGGTTGCATGCTAAGAAATTGGTTGGTCGTGTGGCAGAAGCACATATATTAGAAAATAATAAAGAGCATATTTGAACATTATTCATATAGCCTTTGAACGTAATTTCATACAAAAACAAAGATAAAAAAGAACAAAGAGAGCATCATATTCTAGTGATCTAGTCCAAAAAATTGAAAAACAATAATGCATGAAATATCTAGTATACGATATTACTGAACCATAGTTAGCAATCCCTGGTAGCAACACAGAGCAAGCCACCCGTAAAACAATAAAGCAAGATGGTCTTTATATCAAAGATTATAGATTCAACATAAGTACACTAAAAAGACGAAAAATTGAATACATTTTCCAAATTAATAAGCAGTACACTTAAAATACAAAACAATGAAGGCTTGAGAAACAGAATTAAGGGGTTAAAAATGAAAGAAAAAAAACGGAGATGCATGCTGCAATATAGGGAGGACAGAGAGGTTCTTAGCATATTAAGAATAAAGTGCATGGTTGATATTGAATAACGGTAAACCAATGATCAGTAGTGGTTGAAAACACCGGAATGACCGGAAATACTGCACGCAATCATTGAACTTGAGCTCATGACAGTGGACAAGATGAACGGAGACTTGTTTTAAACATGAATTGTGATATAAATGAATGTAGGAATGTTTTGTTTTTTCTGATGCCATAGCAATATGTCAATGAAATGACAAAAATATAAATAAATAAATAAATAAAATAGGAAAAGTTAAAAATGGGGTTTGAACCTCCACAATATAATAGCAACGCAAAATCTGCTATTGGATGCAAATTTGGTGTCTGATTGATATCTGTTTCCATAACTGGGAGTCTGGGACATAAAATTGTTTCAAAAACAAATTGAAAATGTGAATTTTTTAACTCAGCCAGAGAATCATGGATCAATGTAGGAAATTGATAGAAGATATTGATATACGTAATCCCAAGTGAAGATTAGAGCAGATAATAACATATAAAATCCTCAAATTGTATAAAGATAATAACTTACAGTGTGGAATGGCACATTGTCCTTCCCCATAAACTGATACAGCTCCACATTCTCGGGGTTCTTCCACCATTTTTCCCAATCAGGTGTGTAGCATGCCGTGATTGATATATATCCAATAGGTGCATCAAACCAAACATAGAAGACCTTCCAATTTTAAAGAATATAATTTATAAAATTACTGAATGAAAAACAACAGACTTTTTGAAAGGCCCAAAGGTAAAAACTTACCTTGTCACTGTATTTTTCATGTGGAACAGGAACCCCCCACTTCAGATCTCTGGTAATACAACGTTTCTTTAATCCCATTTTGAACCACGAATTTGTTGTTTGAATAGCATTCTGACTCCATGACCCGACCACAGACATCTCGTTGATGTATTTTTCCAATTGATCTTTCAGTAGAGGGAGCTCAAGAAATAAGTGGTCTGTATCACAAATACGAGGACTATTTCGACAAACCTGTTACAGATGCCAAAACACCCCACCATAAAACTTCTCTTGACTTCCAAACAACTATGTAAGTGTACTTGAATATGACAAGTAAATAAACGTGTCTACTTCAGAACATGTAATTTAATTTTAAATAAAGAAGAATCAAAGAATTAAACACAAAGAAAAGGGAAAACAACACTGCAAGAAACAGAGGGGGCAATGAAACTCAAAGCAACTAAAAGTTCATGTATTTTAAAAAAAGGATATCCATTCAGTTTGCTAAGGGTAGTTTGGGAGGGGTGGTTTTGGAGGGGAGGAAAGAGGATGAAGAGGCTAATGGCGAGTCTCCCCCATGTTTGGGACATTTTAGAAATAAAAGAAAGTGTTTGGAGATTTTTAAAACACCTCTAAAGCCCTCCTCCAAAGATTTCTTTTAGTTCCCAAAATTAGGGCCTTCAATCTCTTCCAAAGTCCTCCCTCTCTCCCCTTGTAACTCCCAAAGGTAGCCTCATCCAAAACAATCACACATATAACACAGAAATGCTTCCACGGATTGGAAGGATACAAGGATACAATTAGTTAATTTTAATCAGCACAACATAGAGCCAAAATTTAGGGAAGGGTGGGTTTACTACCTTGCACCTGGGAATCTTCAAATCTGTTGGATTTAGAAGGTTTCCACACTTCTCACATTGGTCTCCTCGAGCAGAATCATACCCGCACCCCGGAATTGGGCAGTTACCCTCCACGAGGCGATCGGCTAAAAACTTTTGGCATGTATCGCAGTACAGCTGAAATTTTGTAGACATTTAAGCAAAACATAATAAATACCCTTGCAAAAATAGGTGAAACAACCCAATTTTCAACTAAATTGGAGAGTATGATGCCAACAATAACCAATAAAATGTCTAAATAAAAACACTCTAGCCAAAGAAATGAAAAAACAACTGAATACCTGCTGTAGTGTGTCCTCAGAGAGCCATTCGTTTTCATGAATCTTTTTGAAAATTGCTTGACAAACTTCAGTTTGCTCAGGGGAAGAGGTCCGCCCAAATTTATCAAAACTTATATTGAACCAATCGTAGACCTCCTTATGAATAACATGGTATCTACAAACACACATAGAAAATATCAGTAATGAAATTCTGCTCAAGGAGCAACTCAGTGCCAAACAAGTGTAACATCCTTAAATCAAAAACACAATTACAAAAAATGGAACTAGCTCATGTTAACAACTCTAGTCCACATTGATGCTATACCCACATAACGACCTACACACTATAAAATATAGGCTTGCGGCAACTGTTCCTCGGAGCCTTTTGGCTAGTAAAAGTTAGGGGTTAGTGAAACAACATTGCCAATGCTTGAGCCATTAAGCATCCCAAAATAAGAACCTGTTTGTATTAGCTGATTTGAATTTTTTAGATTGTTTGGAAAACCTTATGGAAAAAATTGATGACATGTCAATAAATTGTTTTTAGCTTATTTCCATAAGTTCTCTATGATAACTAATAAAGACAACTTATTTTACATGAACATAATTTAACTTATTTATCTTCTGTGACAAAAATATTGGCTTACGTAAACACTTATATAAGTATTTAAGTTATAAAGGCTTAATTAAGATATATATCCAAACAAACCTACGAACATGAAAACTTACACAGTTACAATAAGCAAGCAAACAAATGTTACTTAAATTAAATTTAAAAATGCAAAGGAAAAAGCATAAAAGAGGAAATGAAATAATACTTGTCACAAATCTCTTTGGGAGAACAATTCTCTTCCAATGCTTTAGTCTCTGTTGCTGTACCATACTCGTCGGTACCGCATATGTAAATAACATTGTAATCCCTAAGGCGACAGTACCGAGCAAACACATCGGCACTCAACACACCTGCTCAAAATCAAACCAACAATCGTGAACCTCGAAGCTACGAACACGAGAAATGAACAAAATATTTCAATCGATTACATGAACGAACAAAATCGATTACACGAGAAAATGTGAATTGTGGAAGAAACAAATGAATCGATGATAAAGAGAACTTACATCCAATTATGTTACCGAGATGAGGGACGTTGTTGACGTAAGGCAAAGCACTAGTGATGAGGATGTTACGTTTTCCTTCCACGGGAAGCTTCGGGACTTTAAGATCTTCCGTCATTTTAGCAGGTAATTGAATCTGATTACGTCACGTCGGAATCTTTGCTCGCCGGAGAGATGAAGAATCTCCGCCGCCAAAACAACAGCGATAGTTGAAAAGTGAGAAAGAGAATGTCAGCGAGGGTATAACACAGCCGCAACGCACTTGGGTTAGGGTAGAAAATCAGCGTATTGCCTTGTTTACCAGGATACACTATCAATTTAATTAATACAGTATTAACTTAATTAACTATATATATTATTATATTTTATCGTTACTGTGTGTCCAACAAAATCGTTACAACTTATAAGTTGTCAGTCCACGTCTAATTTAGCTTCACCATTTTTTGTCTAATCTAGACGGGTTTTCGGAGACTAATTTCTCGATCGGAATATAATTACATAGAAGAAAATGGTACTCGATCTATTTAGGTATAAATAAGATTAAATGCATTATTTTTTAGTTATTATTTTAGTATTTTGGATTATGTAAGTATTACATGTGAGTTCTATGCAACCGTTGGGCTAATTTATATGAGATAGGCCAACTTTTTAGAAAATTTATATATTAACAAAATAGTATTCAACAATATTTTTTAAAAAGTCAAATTTATTTATAATTAAATTTATAATAATTAATGATATATTTTTTAATATAAATAATTAAATTATTTACAATAAAACTATCTTTCATTTTACTTTTTAGTTATGTTTGATATTAAAAATATTTTATTGCGTTTAAATTTGTTCTCACTTCGAATAAATAAATAAATAAAATGTCAAGTTGAATGATCTCATTG